>LPNX011008343.1:453989-484412 GCA_001517045.1 Pseudotsuga menziesii | reverse complement strand
TTATTTAAATTGTTACCTCTTGGCTCCGACATTGTGATGAGGTTGGGTTGCTTTGGGGTGCTTGGGTTGCTAATCCTTCCGTCGTCGTTCCGTCGCTGTTTCTCGGTCGAGCATCCGTAGGTAAGAAGTTGAAAAAAGAGGGCCGCGCCCCCCCGACCTCCTTTTATAATTTATTGGACAGAGGTACCTCGGTCGAGGAATTTATAAACCCTCGGTCGAGGTATTTTAAAACCCTCGGTTGAGGTATGAAACCTCAACCGAGGGTTTATAAATACCTCGACCGAGGGCTGAAAAAAACCTCAGTCGAGGGCTTGATAAAACCTCGGTCGAGGGCTGTAAACCTTAGTCGAGGGCTTGATAAAACCTCGGTCGAGGTCATTTTTTTCGTTTTTGCCGAAATCCGCTTGCCAAAAAGTGTTACCCAGGTCCATGGATTCACCCATAATACCCCACAAGAAAGATAATGACATTATAGATTACCTTAAAGATGAGTAAATGGGGTTCCCATTTTACCAGTTAAAATGGGATATGTTTTTCCAACAACAAATATTCAAAGAGGGAAAAAATCCATGGCCCCAACCAAATAGCTACTTGAGGCAATATATTATGAAAAATATTGTATTTTTTTACGTAAGAGTTTCTCACATTTGATCATCAAGAAATGACCCTCTATGGTCTTTAAATAGATATCATGGACCAACAGGGTGTTAATCCATATATCAATAGTTGTTAAGATCAACATGAAGATGAAATGTCAGATCACTCTATGTCTAGAACATATTGTGACTGTCGAATTAAATAAGTATAAATTCATACTAATTCATACTAAATAAACACACTTTACCTAAGGGCACATCATACTGAGTTCAATTTAAAATATCCTAACTTTCACATCCATTTGATGAATTTTCCACCCAAATTTATCACAAAGGACAATACTATATTGATATTGATCATTTTACTATTAAGGTGAAGATATCCTCATAATCGATCCTGTTTATTTAACATATCCCTTAGCCAAAAACCTAACCTTATATTTCTCAATACCCTTGTAATCCTTATATTCCTTTTAGGCCCATATGGATCTAATATATATATTCTGAATTGGTAACTTATGAAAATCCTAAGTATTCTTCTTCACTGAAGAAGAATAATCATCATCCATATTATTTTGTGATTTCTCATGTTTTAATGCCACGTCAAATTTATTTAGTTCATAAAATTTACTTTTCATTTATCTCCCATGGTCTTCATTATATTATCCCTGTAAATTGATCCAAGTTAAAGGATTCAATAAATTTCCTTAACCAAACTTGTTTCCTTTGCAGAGGACTTGAACTAATGCCTTTCATATGCTCACTAGAGCATCATAAGTGTTGTTAGCATATGATTCTTCCTCTTCATCATCCTTGGCCTTTTTATTTTCTTTCTCGTTGTAAGGTATGTGAAACATAGGCTCATCCACCTTGGGGTATTCATTGAAAATGACACCTCTATTTATTAAGAACATCAATTTACATCTTGCTCATAAGACATATCCTATTTAGGGTACCCACTGAAGATGAATGGCATGGGTATTCCTTCAAAGTATCCTTAGATTTGATCCTTAGTTCTTTTGGTTCTAAGCCACTCTAAAGAGTTGTTTTTCTAACTTCTTTTGTGAGACTCTTATCTAGAAACTATATCACTGGATGATGATTTGTAAACCATATTGGATATTCCAATTGTCTTCCCATGATAACATATAGAAAAAATATTGCTAACATAGTACGAAAACTATGCTCAATTATGACTGTTTTTCCTTATATTTAGTGATATTAAGTAAAATAAAACAAACCTCATGCAATCTTAAAATATTGTGAAAATAAGAACACAAATACAATACCAAAGACACACAATGGAATTCCATGAGCACAATATTTCCCATAGAGAAATTTAGTGCTCACTTGGTGTGACTATAAATTCTAGAAAAATAAAGGAATGCACCTTTCTTCTCAAATATCAGACAGTGCAATGAAAAATACATAGATTACCAAGTCCATTATGGATCTAGGAGACACTATGGTATGCTACAATCCTTGATATATTTCCCCTTATCCTTTATTTTTCTATCCTGGTACTCCTCTTGGTCTTCGCTATACTATGGAATAACGAATCACTATAATAGAAATCGAATCCATTTCCATATTTTTAGCTAGATTTAACACCCTTATTGGTTATTAGGGTTATGGTTTTGGATATTCTTGATGACTTTAGAATCCTCTAGTGAAATTTAAGTGTTGTTGACACCATCTGGTTTAGTGGTCCAAGAGGATATCGCATTTGATAAATTGTTATCTTCTTCAATTACTTAAGGGAAATTTACAGTTGCATGGTGCTCGTCAAGAGATTTATGATGATACCAATTTTTTTGAATTTGGACTTCAAATGACTATGTTACAATAGTTTGAAGTTTTGGCATTGGAGCAGTCGAGTGTCAAGAGTCAACGTGGTTTGGTTGGTTGTTTGTTGGCAACATAGACTGGAAACCCCGACATTAATAGACAATCAAGAGTGGAAATTCAATAGGTTTATGTAGAACTTTTGTGTTGTTTGAGACAACTATAGACTCCTAAATGATGAAACGGTGGAAAATTCAAGAGTCAGGGCTTGATAGTCAATTCGACATCACCGATTACCGACCCTTGACAATGGCTATTTAGAGTCGACAACATATCAGTCAATAACCTTGCAGTTCAATAATAGACATTCGGGAGCAGGGAAATCGACATTAGGACATAGCAGATCAATGGTCTAGATTAATCGATGATATATTTGATCAATGGTTCCAGTTTAATCTAGGAATTTCAATTGTGAATTTGGTTTTCTAGAATTACATACATTTTTGGATGAGTATCTTTGTATTTGATCCACTATTCATGTCATTTTAATCTTGAATTGGGAATGTATTCTTATCCTTCAAGATCTCCATGAATATCTACCGACCCAACTTCTTGTATTTAACAGTTATGGACGAGGTTTGTCAGAACAAGACAAGAGAGGAGCAGAGGAGCATAATGAGCAGATCAAATAGAGAGATAGGGAGATAATTGGTAAGACTTTCATTTAGACTGTAGACGACTTGTGGCTCCCATGCTTGAGTATGTTGTGTTTAACATGCTTGAGGTATCACATTGGGTAAATTGTTTTTCTTAAGCATAGTCTTGTCTCGTTAAATTCTCAATTTCATTTTAACCTTTAAACTTGAAGAAATAATCGATCAGTCGCACCGAAAGTGGACCCAGAGACATAGGAATTTTATTGAATTTCGTTATCAATTTCATGTCTTCAATTTTGTGGTTGCAATTCTCTATTGAAGCGTTCTCCTTAAGCTTGTTACGTCCTATTAATTCAACATTTGGCATAGTTCACATTTTATTTTCTTTCTTGGTCAACTATAACAATCCTGGTGTTTCCGGATCAAGTGGTATCATAGCTTGTGTTAACTCAAGAATTGTGAGTCTATGAATGCTAACTAGGGCAAAGCTTCACGCTAGTAAAGGAGAACTTGATCAGTTTAATCTAGAAATTGGGCATGTGCATCGGACCAAGAAGATGGTGGATGCATACTATTAGGAAGAGGATGAGAAGGATTTCTTTTCTACTAGATGCCCAACATTGTATAGAATTTGTTTGAAGATTATCAAAGAATAGTGGAGAAGAAGATAATGAAACAAATAAAGACAACATGGAGTACTTCTGTAAACAAAGGTAATGGAGGAGATTCTCCTCATACTTCCCCTTTTCCATTGTATTAATTGTCATCATCTTCTTTTAATACTAGTTATTCTAGTACTTCATCAAATGCACATAAAGAGAACTCTAAGAACAACGATATGAACACCCCATTGATGAAGCTTGACATCAACTATCATATTTACCAATTTTTAATGGAGAAAATGATGTTGAAAATTGGGATGATCAGGTTATAAAAATAGAATTTTATTGTAGAATCCATAAGCTATCAAGAGATCAAGACAAAATTCAGTTGGCCTCGTTACGACTTGGAGGCATTGCTCTTGTATGGTGGGAGAGAAAAATCAGAATAATTGCTTACTAAAGGTAAGGAGATTTCCTCATGGTATGATTTTGTTTCAACATTGAAAAAACAATTTTATACACTTGGTTATATGTAGCAGGATATGATGAATTGACAAAGCTTTAGACAGGGAAAATAACAAAGTGTTCAAGCTTACACTCAAGAGTTTAGGAAAAAGGATTTAGTGTTGGGTATTCCTCTCTATACCTAGGAAACCCTTCTTAAATATATAGGTGGTTTACATGGATACTTAAGGCATATGATTTTGATGTTTAATCCTAACAATATGGATGAAGTATGCATATAGGACACCCATATTGAATCTAAGGGGAATATTTTTGCTGATATGTATTCTAAGCCGCCTACCAAGCCAAAGGGAAACAAGCTCAAAGGCAAGGGAAAAGAAAAGAAGACAATCAACATTAAGAAGGAAGATCAAAAGTCCACATGTTCCCATTGCGAGACATCATGTTTCACAATGTTGGAAGCTACATCCATAATTAATACCAAATAAGTATGGAGGGTACAAGGATAAAGGAAAAAAAATAAGGATGTGGGAACTAACTTTGGTGACGAGTCTAAAGTATAATATATTGGAGTCCAAGGTAAGGATAAAGGTGTGTCTCTTTCTCATAATGCAAATACAGGTGAAATTATACAATCTTCTTTTAGTTAAGATAATAAACGAGGTGAACCATTTCATGTTCGGGTCATTGCGAAACATACAAAAGTTGATACATTATTTGATAGTGGGTCTCAAGTCAATTTAGTTTCTAAAAAAGTGGTAAATAAACTGGGATGGATTATTAATGATGAACAATTGCAAGTAACCAAAAAGTGCATTTTAAAGTTTGCAATTTCTGATAAGTTTAAGGATGAGGTAGAGCTTGATGTAGTACCAATGGATATATGTGGAATTGTACTTGGTAGACCTTATTTGTATGATCACAAGGATATATTATATAGGGATAAGAATCAATATCATCTTTTCAAATATGGTATTGAATATGTTATACATGCGCATAGAATGAAAACAATCATGTCACTAATAACTGTAGGTCAAATGAAAAGGTTAGTGAATGCTAGAAATAATTTTGTGTTGATGATGATTAAGGTCAAAGAGAATAATGACGATACATCCAAAGCCTTTGCAGGGAGTGATCCAAAGCACGAATTTGAAATGTTTAAAATAATTTATGAATATGATGAAGTATTTGAGGAACTAGCAGGATTATAACCCAAAAGAAGGATTCAACATGAAATCCAACTGCAACAAGATGTTTCACATCCAAATATTGACATGTACCAGATGTCTATGATGCAGAGTGAGGATATCAAGAAGAAGATTCAAGACTTGGTTGGAAGATGAATGATCATTCCTACTACTTCACCATGTGGTTCACCAATTGTGTTGGTGCCAAAGAAGGATGGATATTGGAGAATGTGAATCGATTACTTGTATTTGAATAAGATCATAGTAAATAACATGTATCCATTTCCATGTATACTTGATCAATTAAAACATGCAGTTTATTTTGGTAAGTTAGACTTCCATAGCGGTTACCATCAAGTTAGAATTTCCGAATATGATATATGGAAGACTACTTTCAATACAAAACAGGGGTTGCACGGGAGACTAGTTACAAGAGTGATGAATGATATATTATGTCCCTTCATTGATGCTTTTTTCATTGTCTACTTAGATGATATTCTTTTTTTTAGTCGCACCAGGGAAGAGCATGCTTCTCATGTGAAACAAGTGCTTGATGTATTAAGGAGGGGAATATAAAGATAGAAAAGTATGAATTTTCTAAAACATATTTAGTGTACCTAGGCCATGTCATTGGTGGAGGGAAACTCATATTAGACCCTTCCAAATTTGAAGTTATTGTAAATTGGATAATGCCAAAAACAATTACAGAGGTTATGAGCTTTCTTTGTGCAGTCCAATATTGGAGAAAGTTCATAGCCAATTTTTCCTCCATTGGCACACCGTTACATTCTTTGATGAGTGTGAAACAATATTTCGAGTGTGGAGGAAAGAAACAAAGATCCTTTGATTCTTTGAAGGAAAATATTATCACAACACCAGTTCTGGTGGTGCCAAAATTACAAAAACCATTTGAAATTTATACAACTGCTAGTGGTTTTTCCATGGGAGCCATTCTTATGCAAGGAAACATACTGATCTGTTATCATTTTGAGACATTTTCACCTGTGGTAAGTAACTATCCTACCTATGATAAATAATTGCATGTGTTGGTATAAAGTGTTAAAAGCTGTAAACACTATTTGATGGGAAAAGAAACAATTATACACATTGATCATCATCCATTACAATATTTGCACTCACAAACTAAGTTATAACAAAACCGTCATTTTAAATCGGTGGTGTTTCTTCAACAATTCCATTTAATTATTAAATATAATAAGGGTACTCAAAATAAAATTGTAGATATGTTATCAAGTCCTCCAATAACAACCATTAAAGCATATATTGTTTTACAACAAATTCCTTTTTCTCATGATAACTATATTGGACAATATGCTAAGGGTGAATATTTTAAAGATGTATATGAATCTTTAATGCATGGAACTCAAATTGAAAAATTGAATTATCATATGCATGATCAATTGTTGTATCACATTGGAAAAAATTGTATTCCACAAAGCAAAAGAGTGCATGTAATCATGAGAAGCTCATACTTCTCTTATATCTAGTCACTTTGGGGTAGCAAAGAAAGTAGCTCAGCTTCAGAGGTATTATTATTGGCCTCGGATGATGAGAGCGTTTCCAAATATGTAAAGGGATGTATTCTTTGTGCTACAAGTAATCCCAACAATAGGAAATTGGGTTTGTATACACCACTCCTTGTACCTTTTCATCCTTGGGAAAGTGTGTCTATTATAGATTTTATTCGAGGGTTACCTATGTCTAGGAAAGGTCGTGATTACTTGTATGTGGTTGTGGATATATTTAGTAATATGTGAATTTTAATGCCTTGTAAGAAGCTGGTCACAACAGAGATGACTACTCAATTTTTCTTTCAATTTGTATGGGTTCATTTTGGTTTCATTGTTCGTGAAGAAGAACACTGCTTTCCATCCACAAATAGATGGTTATACCAATGTAATCAACCACACAGTGATACATCTACTTCAAGGTTATTGTTCCAAAAATCCTAAGCTTTGGGATGAATATATGCACTATATTCAGCATGCCTAAAATTGTGCCATACACTCTTTAATACAAATATCTCCATTTGAGACATGTTTTGGTCATTTCCCAAATTTTCCTTTAGACTTTGTATATGGGAAATATTCTCTGGAAAATGGACACGTTGATACACAGGGATTTGAATTTCATCGAATAGATCTAGTTGATACACCGAGAAGTTGAGGAACAATTGGAAAAGATCCAATTCAAATACAAGTTGAGGCATGAACAACATCGCGTGGATCATCATTTCCAGGTTGGTGATCAATTTTGGCTTCATATCAACAAAGACCAACTTACATGTGAAGATAGAAAACTTAAACAATTGAGGTATGGACCCTTCACAATTTTAGACAAAGTTGGTAATAATGCATTTTGGTTATATTTTCCTCCATACATGAAGATGTATTCCATTGTGAATGTGGAAAATTTGAAATTGTATGAGCCTCCAATGATTATGGATCAAGAGGAAAATGTCCATGTTCCATCTGTTGATGACTTTGCACTTGAGTACCTTGATGAGTAAGTTGCAGGAAGAAATCCTTCTTGATAGAAGAGTACGAACTTCACAAAGGGGAAATGTGGAATACCTTCGTGGGGGTCGTAAAGGAATGCGTCTAAGCATGGATTGATGGAATAAGACTAGAAGGGTGAGGGAGCTATACCCTCACTTAATTGCTGATTGATTCTAGGATTTTGGAAGTCCAAAATCTTTTCAGTGGGCTGGTTCGATCTAGGAGGATATCCCATTTGATCAATTTTCATATTCTTCAATAGCTTAAGGGAATGTTACAGTTGCATGTTTCTTGTCAAGATATTTTTGATGATACCAATTTTGTCAAATTTGGAATTTAAATGACTGAGTTACAACACTTTGAAGTTTTAGCATTGGAGCAGTCGAGAGTCAGCCTGGTTTGGTTGGAATTTTTTTGGAAACACTGACTAATGACCTCCAACATTGGACAGTTGAGAGTGAAATTTCAAGGGGTTTACATGACACTGTTGTCTTGTTCAGGTCGACTATAGACTCCTAAATGATAGAACAATGGAAAATTCAGGAGTCAGGGATCAACATCATTTTGGTTGTGTATTTGGTATCACCTACTACCTATCCCCAACATCGACCAGTCGGAGTTAAAAACATATAAGTCGAAATCATTCCAGTTTGGCAATGGACAATTGGTAGTAGGGAAATCAACGTCAAGACGTTGCAAATCAACAGTCTAGATTGATCAGTGACATATTTGATCAATGGTTCTAGTTTAATCAGTGGATTTCAACTATGGATTTGTTTTTTCAGATTTGCAGATATTTTTGGATGGGGATATTTGGATTTGATTCACTATTCGTGCCATTTTACTATTTATTTGGGTATGTATTCTTATCCTTCAAGTTGTATTGGACATTGACATATAGTTTTTTCTAAGTTGGCCACTTTATCCATGAATCTCTACCAACCCGACTTCTATTTAACATTTACAGACAAGGTTGTTCAGGAAAAGACAAGAGCGTAGCATAGGATAAGAATGAGTATATCAGACAGAGAGATAGAGATATCATTGGTCAAATGTTCATTCAGACTGTGGACGAATTGTAGTTCCCATGATTGAGGATTCCACATTTCTAATCAATGCTCGAGGTATCACATTGGGTAAATTGTTGTTCTTAAGCACATTATTGTCTCTGTAAATTCTCAATTTCATTGTAACCTTTGCATTTGAAGAAATAATCGATTGGTTGCACTGAAAGTGGACCCGGAGACATAGGCATTTTTTCGAACTCCATTATCAATTAATTTTCTTCAATTTTGTGGTTGAAATTCTATATTGAAGCATTCTATTTAAGCTTCTTACGTCCTAATAATTCAACATTTATTCTCACGTCATTAATTCAACATTTGGCATAGTTCACATTTTATTTTCTTACTTGGTTAACTATAAATATCCTAGTGTTTTCATATCATTTAGTAATAAGGAAATGGCATGGCTTCACATGTATTTATGAGGAATAATTGATAGTTACCTTGTAAATGGCATAAATTTCATGAATAAACTTTGTTTGAGGTAAATGAATCATTGTTAGAAATCCCTTGACATATGGAATAGACCATGAACTTCACAAAACAAGACCCATAAAAAATATTTAACTACCTTGTCTATTCCAACGGTTAGTAGACTGGAACATATATAAAAATTACTACTAATAAATTAATCCTATGCTTGATTGCATGATTAATTTCTCTTATATTAGTGATTGAAAAAAAAAAATATACTACACAAATTCTTAAATTATTGTAAATAAATTATAAAACTACGTTATAAAATATACTCAATAGTGTTCTATGAGCATAATATTTACCCTATAGAAACATGATATTGGTAAAAAATCCAACAAAATGGGGTATTGTAACTTTCTTCTTAAATATAATAGAGTATAGTGCAACATATACCATCAATTAGAATGTGAAGCTAGGAAAATATATGGTATGTTATGGTCTCCTACATATTGTTTTGTATCCTCTAGTATGTTATTCCTCTACTCTTATTATGTTATTCCTCTACTCTTATTGGAAAATTCTCTTATTTGGAACATCAAATTATTACATTATGAGATGAACCTATTTCCATCCTTTCAACTAGTGGTTTAGAACTTGTTGCTGCTGCAACCCCTACCCCAAAAATTTTATGATTTTAGGGCCCCTCAGATTTTTCATCTTTTAACTTGTTTTATACTACTTTTTTTCCTTAAGAGTTTTTCTCCATGACTTAGTTTTATTTTCATAAGCTGGAAAAGCCTTTTTTCACCAAGTTAGAACTCATATTTTTCTTTCAATGTGTCGGAAGAACTCGGTGAGTATAGCTGACACGTCGAGAGAACTCATTTTTTTCCATCTGATTTCTTGCCTGCTTGTCTGCCTTTCGAAAACATTTGTTGAGTTTTTCGATATGTCGAAGAAACTTGCTCTTTAGGGACGACATTATTGACAGGGTTATCTTTATCTTGATGACTTGTTTGATCAGAGTTTTTTGCGAGGATCGTCGAGAAATATTTTTGTTTGGAGCTGACGGTATCGGGTAAACTCATAATGTTGAGCTGACCTGATCGGGGGGAGAGCTTATCTTTTTATTCAACAACCTATTTTTGGGAGCTTTCCATGAGTTCACTGAAGGACCTTTTCTGCTGAGTTTTTCGGAGAATTTTTCCGGTAGTTTCGGCATAAATCAGATTTTCATTCCGACTAATGTGGTGAAATTCAGAGCTTGTAACCGATTTTCGTCGTCGAAACCTTTGGATGAATTATGTCGACGATGTATTTGCAGGTATTTTCAACAATTTGAAGTGATAGTTTCACCAAAGTTTGGATGTTGGAGCCGATGCTATCGAGGGGTTTTATTTTTTGCCGCCGATTCTGAGTCGGAGGATTTCCCCAATGAATTTTTAGGAATTTTTGGGGGATTTGGTGTTGAGGATATTAGGGTTTTGTATCCATTGTTGCGGCGTGCACCTCAATGAACCTTAAGATGGGTAACTCCGTGATTTTTGACTCAAAATAGTCTTAGGGGTGTCGGGGGTTGAGTCAAAGTCCGCTATTGTAATAAACCCGCGGCTTAAGACCAGGGTTTAGGGTTTTGGGTGCCCATGGTTTGAATCCATATTTTTGTAAATAGTGTGATATAAATAGGCACTTGGGTAAATAAGAGAGGTTAGGATTTTTGATGTAAAGAAAGAAAGGAGAAGCTAAGGCTGATTATGTAAGGAAAGGTTAAGTCCCAGCTGTGTACGTGGACGACCTCTGCAGCTGTGTGCGTGGACGACCTCTACAGCTGTGTGCGCAGGGGGTTTTGTTTGTAAGAAGATTAAGGAAAGATCTGCAGCTGTGTGTGCAGAGGCCTGCTGCTGTGTGCATGGATTTTAAGGATTGAAGGGATCTGCAGCTGAGTGTGCAGATCAAACTGTGGTTTTGTAGCAAGTTGAATAAAACACAGTTTGTGGACGTAACCCCTACACTGGGGGTGAACCACGTTATATCCGGTGTTGTGGTTTCTTGTGTTGTTTCTTTTTCTGTTGTCTTTTATGCATTAATAACTGTATACATTTGATAACTTAGATCACTGCTAATAACAAGCTTCACTGTGAATTCCCCGTAGTGGGTTAAGCAAGTCACGATTGTTTATCTATCTACGAAGTTGTATATGAGTGAATGACAAAGCTGTGTAATTATTGATTAATAAGTTTATTAAAGGCTAAGGTACAGTAATATCCCTCTCTGCTTGCAGAAACCTGATTCTGCGGCACCCCATAGCTATTTCGGGTGAGACTGCAACCTGCGCGCAGGTTGTTGCCGAAAGGGCCAACACTGTGGGTCTTTTGTTGGTGCGACATAAAAGGATTAAACCCGGGTCTGCCCTATTTCCCAACATCCATCATGGATTTAAATCCATTTCTCGACCTCATAGGATTTTTTCTCTCGCATTGACCTTTGGAGGTTTTCCCCAAGTTGGTTGCGTTAGGATCCCAGGAATCTTTGATTTTGACCTAGTTTGATAGCTCAGCCACGACGACTTTTACCTATTCCACGCCTTTTGTTTTCACTCCTCATACCATAAGCATGGGTCTGTTAGACCGATGGGGTTTTATGGATGAATTTGTTGCGGGTCAATTTATTCACCGACTTCTCCTAGATTGGTTTATTTTTATGTGCGGAAGGTGTGATGTCTTGCACTTAGGTGAAAGTTGTGTGTGATTCTAGGGTTTTAGTTCAGGCTATGCATTTTTATTATGGGAAGTACTAGGTTTAGGAATTTTTCCTGATTCCTTATGGCCAAGCTAGGGTTTTGAACATGTTTTTCTATCTTCAAAAAGAAGAAGTTCTTACGCTTAGTATATAAAGCCAAACCTTTTAAGCAAAAGCAAAAGAACATCCTGGTTAGAATTTGAACTTAAGCTAATGATTTTCAATCCAGTTTATCCTAATGTATCCTTTTCCACTAGTTGATGCATATGGATAACCCATGGAGTTTATTTACATCACAGGGTCACTTTTAATGGCCAAGGATGAATTGGTAAAACATATTTATTAATTTTACTCCTATCTAGCACTGAATGCAATCTTATTTTTAGAAAGAAAACAGGTTGTCACTGATTTCTGCAAGCTTAAATGGTAGTTTTCATTTTATCTTGTTGCCATGAATGAATTTTGTTGGACTATCGTAACACTAAGTTATTTTTCATGTCACAGTCATGTCACAATTTCAATCTTCTCAACACACCATGCCAAAAAAAGGGAAGAAGAAGGCTAAGGTCACTAGGGAGAACTCAAACATGGAGATTTTGCCCAGAATGAAGACTATCGAGAGCTTGAGGATAGAATTTGAAGTCCTGGATTTTAGAAGCAAGGATGTTGTGAGATTGACCACTGGGGTCGAAAAAGCTTTGGAGAGGTGTACAGATTTCTAAGAAATAATGCTCACAATGCACAATAAGTGCCAGACTTCTGTAGAAAAAGGAATCCAGGAGTTTCTGGGACAAGAGGAACACTTGAAATATATCCAAGACAGGAAATGGTGCAAGAGGATGAACTAAGTATTCAAAAAATTAAAGGCATCACTGAGAAAGTGGTAAATAAATGGGTTGCACTAGCCTTGGTCATTAGTTTCCTTCTGGACGACCCGCTTAGGGTAACTCCACTGAAAGCAGCGGAAATAATGTCACAGCTAGCTATACATGAAGTGATAGTTAGATTACTTGGGCCTATAGATTTTAAGACTATCGCGGTAGAAGATAATGCATGGAGAAAATTCTTTGGAGGATTAGATGGAACTTCCTAAGTTTTATTTTGTTTACATGTGGCACTTTATGTAAATTATTTTATCTTATTTCTATTTTCCTAGTGCAAGTCACTAGAGGACAAATTTTGTAAATCGAAGAGTTAGGGAAGCCCAAAAGGTAGGGGTAGTCCAAACTTCATTTGTAAAATGTATAAATAGGAGTAGAGGAGAGTTTAGAGGGGACTTTTCACTAGCACGTTGATAATAAAGTTATTTGTATGAGAACAATTTCTTTTATAAATAAATGAGAACCAATTTTGCTGGAGGAAGGACTGTAAAAGTTTCAAATGGATTGTGGGGATTGCTAATGCTGAACTACTTCTTATTTAGCTGCTATACAACTGTGAGATTGTTCTAACTTGATGAACTACTTCTGCAATGATGAATGATTTTACTTTCTGTTAGAAATCTCGTGCATATGAATGAGTAATGAATGTTTTAACAAATGAAGCTACCTGTAGGATTCCATATGAAACATTACAACACATTACTCTGTGAGATATAATTTATGCTCCCCTCGGGATAGGTTAGATTAGAGTAGATTAGAATATGGTAGATTTTCTTAACTTAGAAGTGATTGAGGAGAAAAAGGGACAAGACAAGAGGTAGGAACCTACGCATCACATGTTGAGTATTTTTCTCCTTGGTCACCTACATTTAGTTTAGGCACGTGAATTCCATCTTAAAACATAAAATTTCATAAACGGTGTACCATACCGCAATCAGTAAAATAGACTTAAAAATTTCTTTTAATTCTACAGTAGTGGGGCCGCTAATTGAATGGATTCCCCATACCAAACAGTAGTCGATCTAATTGGGAATGATTATTGGGGAGAATCCCTATTCTTGGTACCTGGTATTTTCTATGCATCAACATTTTTGGTGCTAGAAAGAGGGAAACCAGTGCATGGATGGAAGTGGAAATCCATTTACTAGAAACTATTCCACTTGCGATAGCTCTGAAACTAAGTTTCCTGAATATTTTTTTTCTGAAGAAAGAGTAGGTTCCAAAGAATAAGATTCAGAACATTTTTACATTCTTCCATTTGAATAAGTTAATCACTTAAGAATACATACCTGATCTTGCGTAAAGAAACTTGGAGGATTGAAAACAATTCCTGCATTACCAAGAAGGTAGGCTTCTAGGAAAGTACCTGCTTACACTTAATATCAGATTTTGGTGGAAAATTTGGAAGAGTTAGTAAATTTTTCCATACAAGAGATTATCCAACCACTTGATTAGTTGGGACCAAATTCCCCTATTTTTCAATCTCCGTTACAGTCACATGTTCAATCTCCACCACATACTCCTCATCGAATTATGGCTAACATTGATCCACCCCCAAATGTTAATGCTAATCAAACCAATCCACCAGCCTGGAGAGCCGAACACCACTTAACTTAGCTCCTCCTTTGCATGATTTTCCTAAGCATCCTAAAAAGGATTTACCAAATTTCAACTCCGGAAAAGGAATTTCAGTAGAAGACCACCTGCAAAGTTTCTATTTGGATCTGGAACTTTTGGCCGTTGAACAAGAAGATGTGGTATGCATATTTCTTCCACATACCTTTGAATCTAAGGCCTCTGCTTGGTATTTTAGTTTACAAACAAATTCAATAACATATTGGAATACTTTTGTAAGGGTGTTTAAAAGAAAATTTGGCAATAAAAGAACCATCATTGCCCTTACAAAAGCATTGCTCGCTCTCAGAATGGATAAGAAAGAAAAGGTGCAAGATTTTAACTAGAGGTTTGCTACTCATCTGAACAATTTCAGCGCTACAACAAAGCCTGCTGAAGAAACTTTAATCGAATACTACACTTCAGTACTCTGTCCCAACATAGCTATGTCTGTCAAAAGGGAAGCAAAATCTTCATTGGTGGAAAATTATGAGGAAGAAAATAAAGTAGAAGCTAAACTTGACAACATAAACAAACACACTGCAGAACCAAAGTTAAAGACTTTTAGTGGTAAAAAACCTCTACTACTAACCATACCCAAGGAAGAAAACTCAAATGAATTAGAAAATGTGGTCAAGATGGTACAAAAGTTATCAAAACATTTTGTAGATCTGGAAAAGGATAAAGAGGCTAGTTCATCGAAAAACAGTTTAAACCTTATTTCAAGAAAAGAGAAGAAAATGGAACATCCCAACCACCTGTGTATTATTCTTCTGTTTCGAATTTCAATGAAGTAGGAATGGATCATTTCTGCAACTTTCATCAAGAACCTCATCCTAAAAAGAGTTTCCTACAATGAATTAACTCAATGACTCTAGTTATGAATCAAATATTAGATGCTCAAATAATAGATCCTGAGGTGGAAGAAGAAAAAATAAATCAACCAGGAGAAACATATGTAACCAAAATGGTCTTATGGGACTATGCACCTACATTGGGATTAGATGAAGAGGATCCTACTGAAGAGATCCAAATTTCATCAGTTAATATTACAACCAGAAGAAAAGGACTAGTCATAGATGGAAGCTTAATACTGCCTAAGATTAGGAAGATACAAGAAAGTATGAAGAAGATTAGCAGTAATACCCAAACAACATCTAAGTCCAATCTAATCAACAAAAAAGATAAGGTTCCAGAATTCAGTAATCCTGTAAGGATAGTGGAGAATACAACAAAAAGTAGTAAGAAGGGTCCTGTAGAATACGATATGGGGTATGACATAGTAGAAGACATCAAGAAAACTAAAGTGAATATTTCTTTATTTGAATTGTGTAATTTACCCCAGCAAAGAAAGAAGCTTCTAGAGGATTTCGACCCTCAACCCAATAGATCCCAGGATGACATTCAATCCGATAAAGAAATTAATGAAGCTAGCATTGGTGGGAAGTTGAAATCCCAAACTTTTGCATTCTTACTGTATTTTTAGATTTTTAATTATAATGTGCACAATTGCTTGGAGGATTTTGGGGCTTCATCTAATGTCATGCCACTCTTAGTATGTAAAAAGATAAATGGTCAACCTACACCAACCTCCTGTAACATCATTCAGTTGGAAGTATCTGCAGTCAAGGTAACAAGAGAAATGAAAAATGTGTTGATTCGGTTATCTATAGATGAGTGAGTTTTCCAGTTTATAGACATTATGGTGGTAGATATACCGGAGGCCTATGGTTTCAGATTGAGTAGGGACTGTTCTACAAAACTGAATGGGTACTTCGCAACTAATTGGTCGCACCTATGGCTTCCATATAAGAATAGTCAAAATCATATTAAGGTGATGAGGGAACCACACATGAAACATGATGTAACTCAATTGGAAGGAAAAAATGAACCTATAAGCTTCTCATCTTCATTCTTGGGTAACTATTTTTTAGAACTTGAACCTAGAACTTATCAAGCTGAAGAATCCAGTCGCGAGTCAAACACACAGTCCGAGCTCCTTCATTTTTCACGGATTGATAATATTGATTGTAATATAGTCAACTTAGTTTCTAACATAGAAAGAGACACTAGCCAAGTAGATTTAGAAGATAGATTTTGGTTTTTGTACTTTGATGGTTCCAAAACACAAGAGGGATCAAGCTCAGGTTGTGTCCTGATTGACCCTGAAAAGAACAAACAATTTCTCTCTTGTCAACTAGAGTTTGAATGTACAAATAACATTGATGAGTATGAAGCTATAGTCCAGAGCCTAAGGAAATCCGTTGATCTTAAAGTTAGAAATTTAAAAGTATTTGGTGATTCTGAAGTAGTTGTGTGATAGATTAGAAGCACAATTCATTGTTTGTCACCACACTTAAAAGGATATCAAAATGAATTTTGGGATCTTATAACACATTTCAATGCCTTCAATATAAGTTCAATTCCTAGGTTGAAAAATGTTGCAGCTGATTTTTTAGTTGTTTCTGCTACAAGGCTAGTACCCACTAATGACAAGTGCTCTATTGAACTCATTTTCAGGCCATCGATACCAGATAGTGTTACAAACTTGAGAGTATTTGATGATGATCAACAAATCATAGATTTTCTGACAAATGATGACACTTTCAAGGACTCAATGATTGATGATGAAGAGCATCAAGCTAATATTCAAAGTGGAAATTTCATGCCTAAAGGAGTGAGAACACTGGAAGAGATGTTTGATTTAAACAACAGTTTCAAAAAACCTACCAATGTCCAAACAAATAGTTCATCCATGTAGTATGAACTGACTAATCTATGGACAGAGGCTGAACCCAAGTATCTAAACTTGGGAAAATGTTGTTCACTAGGAGAAAGAAGCATATTTATCAGTTTGTTTCAACAATATAAGGATATTTTTTCTTGGACATATGAAGACTTGATGACCTATGACACCCGTATTATCCAACATGACATTCTTATTAAAGCAGGCATTAAACCATTCCAACAGCAACTAAGAAAGATGCATAAAAAACTAGAACCTTTGATCCAAAATGAAGTTAAGAAATTACTTGATGCAAAGATCATTTTCAGAGTCAGGCATTCAGAATGGGTAGAAAATTTGGTGCCAGTAAGGAAGAAATCTGGTGAGATAAGATTATGTGTAGATTTTAGAAATCTAAACCGAGCTTTAGATAAAGATAATTACCTAGTTCCACCAATGGAATAGATCCTATAAATGGTCTCAGGTTCTAAACCGTTCTCCCTATTAGATGGGTTTTCTGGCTATAATCAAGTGTTGGTAGTTGAGCAAGATAGACTGAAAACTATGTTTTGAACAAAGCGGGGAACATTTGCTTATAGAAAAATGCCCTTTGGACTTATAAATGTTGGAGCTACATTTCAAAGGGAAATGGATACCTCTTTCCAGGGATTGATTGGCCACTGTGTGGTGGTTTATCTAAATGATGTAATAGTTTTCTCTAAAAAGAGAGATCATGTTTTTCATTTGAAAAAAAAAAATTATCACTGTAGAAAATACGACATATCTTTAAATCCTAAGAAAAGCATTTTCTCATTTTTAGAGGGAAAAATGTTAGGCCATATTATTTCTAAGAAGGGAATCTCCATAGACTCAGAGAGAATAGAAGCCATATCTCATATTCGCTTACCCCACAACAAAAAAGGTATGCAATCATTCATGGGTACCATAAATTTTGTTCGAAGGTTTTTTCTTGACTGTGCACAAATAGTAAAACCTTTGAAACAAACGGTAAAGCGGAGTGTGAAATTTAAATGGACCGATAAAGAGAAGGTTTCCTTTAACAACATCAAAGCATCAATAGCTCATGCAAATTCTCTTAAAAGTCCTAATTTTGAAAAGGATTTTATTATGTACACTTTTGCCTCAGATAATTCACTCACAGCAGTGCTCACATAGAAAGAAGAAATGGGAGATGAGTATGGAATATCATTTATGAGCACTGGGTTACAAGGTGTTGAATTGAACTACCCTTCCATTGAAAAACAAACATATGTGGTATTTAAAGCAGTGAAACAATTCAGACCTTACATTCTGAAAAATAGAACCAAGGTAATTGTCCCTCATCCTGTTCTCATAACCCTTTGTGTACAGAAATAATTGGGTAAATGAAGAGGGAATTGGGTGATAGTGTTACAGGAATATGAATTGGAATTCAAACCAGCTACCATTATCAAAGGACAAGGGGTGTGTAAACTAATTTCTGAAAGTCAGACTAATGAGGATGGTGATTGGGAAAATGAAGCAAAATTGAATATTATTGATATATGTCCTATCTTTACAGCTCCTGAACCTTGGTACAGAGATCTCATACATTACCTCCAACAAGGATATTTACCAGAGCATTGGAATTCTAAACAAAGAAGAGCACTTCATTTAAATTCAACCTCCTACCAAATAATTGATGGAGTTCTTTTTAGGAAGAACTATGATGGGATATTTATGAGGTGCCTCGAACAAGAAGATGCCTCTAAAGTTGTCAAAGAATTGCATGATGGGCCTACTGGAGGACATTTTTTGGGAGATACTACTACTCACAAGATTCTACGAGCTGGATATTACTGGCCAACATTGTTTAAAGATGCTCATGCCTATGTAAGAAAGTGTGATGTATGCCAAAGAAGTGGTGGAATATTAGCAAAAGTGGTTGGACCATTGCAACCGGTTTTTATTTCGAAACTGTTCAAACAGTGGGGTATTGACATCATTGGAGAAATTAATCCAAATTCTTCTTTACAACATAAATATATTCTCACTACTGATTACTTCACGATATAGGTAGAATAAATTCCATTACACAAAGTGAACAAGGACATGGTCATCAACTTCTTGCAAGAAAATATTATGACCAAGATTGGGGTTCCAATTTCACTTGTTTTTGATAATGCGTCTTATTTTTCATCAATTAAGCTAACTGATTTTGCTAGTGAAAAAGGAATAAGTTGCATTATTCTGCAAATTATTATCCACAAGGTAATGGGTTAGCAGAATCAACCAATAAAAATATTATTAGAATCTTAAAGAATATTATAATTGAAAATCAAAGTTGGCACATAGCTCTTCCCAATGCACTGTAGGAAGACAGGGTCACCCCCAATAATTCCTTAGGAGTGTCCCCTTATACTCTAGTTTATGGGAAAGAGGCTATCCTACCCCCAAACATTTTACTCCCATCCTCTTAGTTATCCCAAGCCTCACGAGGATCTGGTAGCAAAATTCTACAAGCTCGAATTAATACATTGCTGAAAGTTGAAGAGTCTAGGCTCACGTCCAAAGAAAGATTTAAACAACAATAGGAGATTGTCAAAAGATGGTTTGATAAGCATAAATCTGGGAAGGGAAGTTTTGAGGTTGGACAGTTGGTTCTTAAATTGGATTACCCGCATGACGAAAAGGGAAAACATACAAAATTTCAACACCTATGGGTTGGCCCCTTTCATATTGCTGAAAAACTAGGCCCCTCGACTTATAAGTTACAAGATTTATAGGGGTGGGAAGAGAACCTTCCTGTAAATGGTCTGGTTCTCAAACCTTATTTCACCTAGTACCTTAGGAGTCCTTTTGTACATAAATAAACCTTTTCTTTTGTTTTATTTTTGGTTTCTTTTCAAGTTTCATTTTCTTTCAATTTGTTGGTTTGATTTAGTTTAATTGTTCTTTTGTTTCAAAATAAGCCATCTCAATCTCTTGGTGCTTGGGAACATTGGAATCTAAACAACTGCCAAATGTTTTAATCCAAGAACTGCTCATTGGAAGTTACTTATACAAAATTTTGATAAAAAAAATCAGATTCTTTAAATTGATAAACTGCTGAAGGGAAGTCATTTCAAGGGCACATTGAAATCATGTTTAATTCCTACAAAATAACTAAGGTACGAGAAGTCTAGAATACTATCTTGAGGCTCCATCCACTTTCACAAAATCTTTCCTAGGAAGCTTGTTGCTGTAGACCCACAAAAAGGAAGTAGAACGGACAGGTGCATAATATTCAAAATAATACCATACCACAAAATGAAAGCCAAAAGGCTGAAAATAAAGAGTCAAAAGTCTAGAATAAAGAGTCAAAAGTCTAGAATACTATCGTCAAAAGTCCAGACTATCGTGATCTGAAATGAATCATCATTCACACAAAAGGACATTTTGGATGGAAGAACCTAAATCAAATCTCAAATGTAAAAGAAGCAATTAGGGAAGACTCAAAAGACAAACGTCTTAAGCATCAAAGAATGCAAAAGGCATGGGAATGAGGAACAAACAAATGCATATGTCTAACTCTGTCACGATTATGTGGTGTCATATCCGACAATAGCCAAATGCAGAAGTAAAATGAATCTCACATTTCGTCCCCAAGATTGTTATCTGGACTTCTAATCCTAGTTACCATACCACAAGGGACTACAATCAATGTGATGCTCTGAATCTTACATTCCTGGAAAATTCTAGACTCTTAAATGATCTTGGAGCAGACTGGGATAGGTTTCTCTAATCAAATTCCATATAGCAGTTTTTTCTTTGAAAAGATAGTTTTTTTTCAGAGATCCGTGTTCACTAGCTAGTCTCCAATTGTTGTTGTTGCAACCCCTACCCAATGGTCTTAAGCATCAAAGAATGCAAAAGGCATGGGAATGAGGAACAAACAAATGCATATGTCTAACTCTGTCATGATTATGTGGTGTCATATCCGACAATAGCCAAATGCAGAAGTAAAATGAATCTCACATTTTGTCCCCAAGATTGTTATCTGGACTTCTAAGCCTAGTTACCATACCACAAGGGACTACAATCAATGTGATGCTCTGAATCTTACATTCCTGGAAAATTCTAGACTCTTAAATGATCTTGGAGCAGACTGGGATAGGTTTCTCTAATCAAATTCCATATAGCAGTTTTTTCTTTGAAAAGATAGTTTTTTTCAGAGATCCGTGTTCACTAGCTAGTCTCCAATTGTTGTTGTTGCAACCCCTACCCCAAATTTCTTATGATTTTAGGGCCCCTCCTTAGAGTTTTCATCTTTTAACTTGTTTTAGACCTCTTTTTCTCCTTAAGAGTTTTTCTCCATGACTTAGTTTAATTTTCATAAGTCGGAAAATCCTTTTTTCACCAAGTTAGAACTCAGTGAGTTTAGCTGACACGTCCGGAGAACTGATTTTTTTGCATCCAATTTCTTTCCTACTTGTCTGCCTTTCAGAAAAATTTGTTAAGTTTTCCGATACGTCGCCAAAAATCGGTCTGTAGGGCCGACATTATCGATGGGGTTATCTTTTTCTTCTCGACTTATTTTATCGGATTTTTTTGTGAGGATCTTCAAGAAATATCGTTGTTTGGAGCTGATAGTATCAGGTAAACTAAGAATGTTGACCGACCTGATCGGGGGGGGACTTATCTTTTTATCTGACAGCCTCTTTTAGGGAGATTTCCATGAGTTCGCCGACAGACCTTTTCTATGGAGTTTTTCAGATAATTTTCACGTTAGTTTCAGCATAGATCAGAGTTTTGTTTCGACTAATGCGGAGAAATTCAGAGCTTGTAACCGATGTTCGTCATCGGAACCTTTGGATGAATTATGGAGAAGAGGTATTTGTGGGTGTTTTCAACAAATTGAGCTGGCAGTTGCAGCAAATTTTGGATGTTGGAACCGATGCTATCAGGGGGTTTTATTTTTTCCTCGTTGATTCTGAGTTAGAGGATTTCCCCGATGAAGTTTTAGGCATCTTAGGGGGATTTAATGTTGACAGGATTAGGGTTTTTTCTCTGCAGTGGTTTTAAAGCCATTTCCTGACCTCATAGGATTTTCTCTCTCGCGTTGACCTTTGGATGTTTTTCCCAAGTCATTTGTGTAAGGATCCCAGGAATCTATGATTTTGACCTAGTTTGATAGCTCAGCCATGATGGCTTTTACCTGTTCCGCACCTTTTTTTTTCTCTCCTTAGGCCATAATCATGGGTTTGTCAAACCAATGGGGTTTTATGGATGAATTTGTAGTGTTTCAAGTTCTTCACCAACTTTGCCTGAATTGGTTTATTTTTATGTGCAATAGGTGTGATGTCTTGCACTTAGGTGAAAGTTATGTGTGATGTTGAGGTTTTAGTTCATGCTGTGCATTTTTACTATGGGTGGTACTAGTTTTAGGAAGTTTTCCCAAGACCTTATGGCCAAGCTAGGGTTTCGAATATTTTTTTCTTATCTATGAAAAGAAGAATTTCTTACGCTTAGTATATAAAGCAAAGCCTTCTAAGCAAAAACAAAAGAACAACCTGGTTAGAATTTGAACTTGAGCTAATGATTTTCAGTCCAGTTTAATCTAATGTACCCTCTGCCACTAGTCAATGCATCTGGATACCCCACAAAGCTTCTTTACATCACAGGGTCACTTTTAATGGCCAAGTATGAATTGGTAAAACATCTTTATAATTTTCCATCCTATTTAGCACTGAATGCAATCTTATTTTTAGAAAGAAAACAGGCTGTCATTGATTTCTGCAAGCTTAAATGGTAGTTTTCATTTTATCTTTTTTCCATGAATGCATGTTATTGGATTACCGTAACACTAATTTATTTTTCTTGGCATGGTCATGTCACAGTTTCAGTCTTCTCAACACACCATTCCAAAGAAAGGGAAGAAGAAGGCTAAGGTCACTAGGGAGAACTCAGACATGGATTTTTTTTCCATAATGAAGACTATCGAGAGCTTGAGGATAGAATTTGAACTACTGAATTTTAGCAGCAAGGCCATTGCGAGGTTGACCACTGGGGTTGAAAAACCTTTGGAGAGGTGTACATATTTCTAAGAAAGAATGCTCACAATGCACAATAAGTGCTAGACTTCTACAGAAAAAAGAATCCAGGAGTTTTCAGGCCAAGAGGAACACTTGAAATATCTCCAGGACAGGAAAGGGTGCAGTAGGATGAACTAAGTATTCATCAAATTAAAGGAATCACTGAGAAAGTGGTAAAAAAATGGGTTTCACTAGCCTTGGTCATTAATTGCCTTCTGAAAGACATGCTCACGGTAACTCCACCCAAAGCAGTGAAAATAAAGTCACAATTGGCTATACATGAAGTGATAGTTAGATTATTGGAACCTATAAATTTCAAGACTATCGCTGCAGAAGCTTATGCATGGAGAAAATTCATTGTAGGATTAGATGGAACTTCCTAAGTTTTGTCTTGTTTACATGTGGCGCTTTATGTAAGTTATTTTATCTTATTTCTATTTTCCTATTGCAAGTCACTAGAGGACAAATTTTGTAAGTTGAAGAGTTATGGAAGCCCAAAAGGCATGGGTAGTCCAAAAGTCATTTGTAAAATGTATAAATAGGAGTAGACGAGAGTTTGGAGGGGACTTTTCACTAGCGCGTTGATGTTGAAGTTATTTGTATGATAACTATTTATTTTATAAATAAATGAGAATCAATTTTGCTGGAGGAAGGACTGTACAAGTTTCAAGTGGATTGTGTGGATTGCTAATGCTGAACTACTTATTATTTAGCTACTATACAACCGTGAGATCGTTCTAACTTGATGAACTACTTCTGCAATGATGAATGATTTTACTTTTCAGTTAGAAATATTGTGCATATGAATGAGTAATGAATGTTTTAACAAATGAAGCTTATATCTTTGTTTATATTTTCTGTTGTGATTATGTATGTAGAATTTGAACAGCTACCTATAGGATTTCATATGCAACATTACACCACATTACTCTGCTAGATATAATTTTTCCCCCCTGGGGATAGGTTAGATTAGAGTAGATTAGAATATGATAGATTGGCTTAACTTATAAGTGATTGAGGGTAAAAAGGGATAAGATGGGAGGTAAGAACCTATGCATCACATGTTGAGGCTTTTTCTCCATGATCACCTGCATTTAGATTAGGCACGTGCATTTCATATTAAAACATAAAATTACATAAACGATGGACCGGGCTGCAATGGGTAAAACAAACTTAAAACATTCTTTTAATTCTACGATAGTCGGGTTGCTAACAGGATGAATTCCCCATACCAAACAGTAAATGATCTAATTGGGAACGATTATTGGGGAGATTCCCTACTGTCGGTACCTGGTATTTTCCAAGAATCAAAAGAACCCTATCTTTCCTCTTTCTTATTAGGACTAGGTTTTTGTATCCTCTTAATGCTTCTAGAAATCTCTCATGAATTCTATGCATTAAAAAATCCATATGGGTGAATCATAATGAGATGACATGGAGCCCACATGCACTTGCATGAAATAATCAACGTTACCTTATTGGGGGAATATATTTCATATACAAAATTTATTTAAGGACAAATACCAATTGTTGGAAGCTTATTGACTTGTAGGATGTAATGGTAACCCAAGGATAACGCCCTCAAGGTCTAATAATCCCCAAAATCATTGGGAGGTTGAGTGTGAAAGCTCTATTTTTTTCAAAAGAGACATTGGAATCTTAGGGATCCTCTTTATGACTCTCATGCACATATCTAATTCCTTTCTTAGGAGACTTTATATAGTTCATAGAGTTTCAAACTTGATTTTACTGTAATGGTATGCAAATTCCTATAGTTTGAGGTGGGGTGTTAGGGGATATTTTCCCATATCAAGGTTTTTTTTACGCAAATTGAACTACATGTAGATTTTGGAATATGCTATCAAACCTTAGTAGTGTTTATCATGCTAGAAACTTAACAAAATTTGGTGTGCTAGAACATGGAAAACTATGATTGCCCCATTTTTTCTTTGCACTAAGATATCTAATGTTGTAGTTGCACCAAGTTCCAATTTTAGTATTGCGCCAAAAATTCTCGATGATAGGCCTCCTATGATCAGGGAAAGTATTTCTGGCATTGCATGGATATTCAAAAATTTGCATTGTATTAACACCAACATGTAACCAATAGGGACCACATAGAAGACACACTAACTAAAAAAGTGTACTTGATTATCAATAATCCCTACATAAAGAGGGGTAACTCAACCAACATAACACGCTAAAAAAAAAATGAGTAACCAAGGTGGTTTGGGACCGCTTTCAATGAGACAGTAATGATCTTGATCATGTATTTTATAATGTAACTTAATTGTAAAACACATGCATTTTATAGTATCTTGGATTACCTTCTTCACCATTTATCAATGTGATCAACTCAAAACCTTTTTCCACAAAGCTAGAAGCATATAAAGACCTTCTAGGTTAGAGTCACAAGAATTAGTTTGAAATAGTAATAACAATTCTTCATATTTGAGGAACGTCATAGTGTGTAGGCATGAACTCATGACTACTTTAACATAAATTTAACATGGCGGGTTTTAATGCTGATTATCTAATGTAATTGTTGAATTTTAAATTATAAATTATAAATACTCATGTCATTATTTGCTACACTAGTTGTACATTTTTCATTTCTAAGAGAAGTCATTATACCATGTATATATTTATAATGTTATTTTTAGTATTTATGATTACAGTGGCTAGTATGTATCCCAATGTATAGATATTGAGGAAAAAAACATGATTCTCAAAGAGATTGGGAGCACATGGATGGGTGTAGACCAACTCCACCGCTCACTTGCAGACACACTAGATGCGATTATAAACACCATTACCAAGTCAAGTGGTGCACTATACAAAATTTCATCATATAGATAAAGGAGAAGGAGAAAATATTCCGATGGATTGAGTTATAATGACATCAAAAGGATAAATATCACAAAGGAGCGGATATTTGGATTGTTTAGAGAGTCCCAAATGGGGAAAATTCCCCAAAAAAACAAACCCCACATCTCTACTGAGTGGTGCACATATCCACAATTCTAAGAGAATTGGATGGATCAATGATATATGGCTTTTTATGTGCCACCACAAAACAACATGGAAATTCATTTATATTTCGTTAGAGGATGTATGTTGAGTTCATAATGGGAAAACACGTCAATTATTTGATATCTTGGAGTTCCAAAGCTTTGGTCATGGGATGCCTCAAAACTGTCCCAATTCCATGCATTGAGATTCCAATTTCCAAATTGCATCCACCTTGCAGGAAGTTGACTAGGACAGATGTCCCGTGTGCACATGATATGATACCACAGACGCAGGAGACATTCTTGAGTCTGGCATAGGAAATTGTACAACATAACACCCTCATCGATTGTATGAGCCAGACAGGACCATCTCTCCATGTTAGTGTACAACCAAAACCTCCCCATCATGTAGGACCATCTAGTAGTGTGGGTGGATCGACACATCATGATACCACCACTGAGGCTCATGAGTGCACAACATATGTCCATTCCTTCTATGGTCATGTGCCATTAGATGTCTCATTTTTCGAGTTATTTAGGAAGGTATGTATATAGTTAATGATAATTTCTTGTCCAAACTATTTTTTCCTTATTGTACACATATCTAGATTGTTAATATTTAAAAATTTTAAACTTACAAATTCTAAATGGAACTACAAAGGGGAAAATATTTGGCTTTAGTAGTGGAGATACTACTGTTACATGTCATTTCATTAATGCTAGGAAGTTTAATATTTACAATTTTTAAACTTGTAGCCGTTAGATCCTCAACAACCTCAGTAAAACATTGATTCTAGTGATATCCTAGATGTTAACCTTTCTAGGTTATTCAATGAGGTAAGTTTATGCTTCAACATAATTCTATTCAAACTTATTTTCCTTACTGTATGGCATGTACATTAATTGCTAACACTTGGAATTTTTAAACTTGTAGACTAGATGCCTCTAGAGAGGGGCAAGGATTTGGCACCAGTGAATCCCCCCTAGTAGAGAAGTTCACACCAAGGTAAATATTTCAACATGTCAGTTTGTTAATACATGATAGTTCATTGGTCATATATGTTTCTGACTTCGTCAATGCTCAGTGACTTTTTAAACTTGTAGATGTTGGATGCCTCTACATAGGGGAAAGGATTTGGCACTAGCAATGCCCTCAATGGCAGAGAGACATTTCAGGAAAAGGTAACTATCTCAACATGTTATTTTTTTAATACATGTTCTTTTAGTGATTCACATGTGCATGTTTAACTATGACAACAATATGTGATTGTAGACATCAAGTGAAATCCCAGTACCATCACCTTTATTTGCTTCTCCCAAAAGTCCAAATGTTTCCAAGGGCGGTGTCTTTATCATACGACCCTCTTCTAGAAAGAGGGTGAGTGTCCATGATCACATACCTACTGATTCCATGAGATTGTATAGCCTTTGATGATAGTTGTTCATTAACTTTCAATTCCATGCAGAACTTGTTTTCCTTAATGTTTATTTTACAAGTTTAGAACATCATGCTAGAGACTCGGGGGGTTCACTCTCTAAACCCATGAAATAGCATGTGTGATCATGGGATATTAAAAAATACCCCTAAGTTCACTAGATATTAAGTAATTCCTCCAAAAATCCTTTTGTTGAACCTCTCTTCCAATACATTTTTCCAATAAAAAAAACTACTTTAATTAAATATCCTATTTATCCATTTTTTCCATTAAATTTTTAATACCCCTTTTTATCTTTACCCTTAGTATGGTGACATAGCACAAATATTATAACCTCTAAAAACATTGAAAAGATAAATATGAAATCTTAGTGAGAGAAAATATTTCAACATGGCGAATAACCTTCTTAACACAATTTGACTTCATACACAGTGGTTTCAATAAACTTCACTCCACATCCACTCACCAATCCTACCTATTCAAACACTACTTTGAATCCAAAAAAAATTGGATTCACAACACCTTCACACATAGAACACATTTATTCAAACACTAATCAAACTTCACACATAGTCATATTTAGACCAATTTCAACCATAAAGTACCAATCCAAACCCCCCCAATACCCTATTCAAGCCCCTCTATGCATAATTATAAACTCCCCCTAACATCTACATGTTTTTAATATATTAAAATAACGCTTAACCCTTATATACTAGGCAATATATTGTTTCAATTTTTTAGACTATTGAATCCCCCAATATGAACTCACATGCTATAATATTTCCTACCTAGTAAACCCTCCATGGTTGGGGAGTCCTCCATGCTACACCTCAGCAGGGTCATTGATGCAACAATTATTGTTGCATAAACGATGGGAAGAAGTCACGTAGAGGTATCTATTTCAATATCTATAGATAACTTATTCACATTAGCTTATTTAGTAATGTATGTCTAACTATTTTAGCATTTGGTGACTATATCCATTGGCAGAAGTAGTTCCTGGCCCTTCCAGTCCAGTTGTGGATGTGACTGAGCTTGATGTTTAACCTACACAAGAAACCCAGTCTCTTGTCCTAAAGTCTATTTTTTCAGTGAGACGTTCATTCATTGCAAAATTTGTAAATACTTTTACATGCATTTGTTGATAATTCTTAAAATAATCGAGATATATGATCTTTTATTTGTAGAGCACAATTGTAGAGAGGCTTTCGATGAGGAGGACACCACAAGAATTGATACCTTAGATGGATTTAGTGAGTGTTTGTTATCATTAATTGAGCAGTAATTTATTTTTTTAAGTTTGTTTGTGCTAATGTATTAGAGCAGTTAGCTAATAAAGAAATTTGATCTTTGACTTGTAGACTCCAAAGATGCACACTAGTCCCAGACATAGGCATGATGCATCAAAGTCAGGAAAAAAACAAGAGGAAGTTCTATTTTTTATGTGTATTCTAGGACATATGTACTTTGGGATACATGTACATCATTGTACTTTTTGAAACATGTACATTGCCAAGACATTTAAGTGTTGTCTATAACTTTGTCTTAACTTTTATTATAACCTTGTCTTATTTTATTTTAACTTGCTCGATATAATTTATTTCATATTTTCTCTTGACATCTTCACAAAATTCTTCAATGTGATCATACACATGTGGCCAATAATGTTTTTATATGATTAGTTTCCATTATTTGATAGCTTGGACGATTGCATGGAGATACCAGTTATAACGCTGAGTAATTCTTAATGGAATATGAAGGATTGAAAATACTAATATGCAATAGGATTTTTTATTGTAGAAGACAAATATGAGTTCATATCCGAGGCATTGGTCTATATTTTTTGTTGCACCAAATACTATTGGAATGCTATATTCTTAACAAGTTTGTGAAAGAGAGCATGAAGTGGGTATGCGACATGAGAGAAGTCCAAGATGAATTATTTGTATAATTTGTCAAGCCAATAATTTTTCATAACTCTATGAGGTTCTCCCATAAATATTCTTAAATATACTTTAATAGAAGTTGGTCCACCCTAATAAATCATAATAAATCTACTTTAAGAAGTTGGCCTACCCTAATAAATCATAATAAATCTACTTTAAGAAGTTGGTCCACCCTAATGTTCTACCTCTATACTATGATAACTTGTGAAGAAGAAATGTTGTTAAAAAGGTAAGTAGGGCATATCATAACAATGGGAGTTATAAAACAAGTAAGAAAGCTATGGTAATCTCAATACATATCTAGATAGTTTGTAAATGTTTGAGATAATAAACATATTTTAATAAATTTTTCTACCTTGCATTTCTTGAGCTATAGTAGATGGTGTTTCAACATTTATGAAGCCTTGATTCAATGATTCTATCATAAATGTCAATTTTGATCTAACTATTTTGGACATGTTGTTTCATCTCAATGTTGCAAGTGTGTCATCAAAAGCTAGTGCGTGTATTTTATGAAAAAATTGCCATCTTCACAAAAATTACCATAATTGTGAAGGTTCTTGATGACTTGAATATTTTTCCCATGGGGTGTACTCATAATCCCAAATACACTTCATAACCTCTCACTATGATAGTAGAGAGACTCCTCTTTCTACACCTTATTAACATCATGCAACACAAAGTTTATGTTGGGTACATACCTTACCTCTTTCATCTATCATTC
>LPNX011008343.1:365278-453954 GCA_001517045.1 Pseudotsuga menziesii | reverse complement strand
CCCCCCCCCCCCCCCCCCCACTCCTCTCCTATATTGCCCCTTCTTTCTAACCACCGTACTCCTCCCCAAACCCCTAACCCCCTTAATCTTTGTCTCTTTCTCTAGCCCAAACCCCCTCTTACCCCTACCACTAAATCACAACCTTGACATGATGATATCCCTTCAATACTCCTATATCCGACTTCCTCATGTGATGTGATTTCAAATCCAAATCAAATTCTTCAATGAAATCCATACCAATAAGAAAATATCAAGGATTTCATTTCCATATTGCATGCAGTGTGAAAGGCTTAACACTAAAAGAATCTCCATTATATCAGTGAGGACACAAGTGGCATCATAATTTGAGACCTACCTTCCCTGTCTAGATGTTTGAATCTCCTTTTTTTATCTCTGTCCTACTCCCCATACCCCTAACCCCCTGACACCCCCCTCTACCTTTAACCCTCTATCACCCCCTTCTATCTACCTCTAACACCCCTATGTCTCTATCTCTAACATCCCCCCCCTCTCTCTATCTCTCTCATACTCCCCATACCCCTAACCTTCTCACCCCCCTCTCTATCTCTCTCCTACTGACGCTATATCTCTCTCACCCCCTGCTCCTCCCCTTACATCTCACCCCCCTCCCCCTCTCTCTAACTACCTTAATTCTCCCTAAACCCCTATCCCCACCACCTTGATCTCTATCTCTTTCTCTCCCCATCCCTACTCTCTCTCTCTCATTCCCCTACTCCTCCTCCTACCTCTAACCCCTCTCCTCTCCTCCTCTCTCACTTTCTCTCTCTCACACTCCTCCACCTACCCTTAACTCCTAACCCTCTCTCCCTCCCCCAATCCGCTAACACTCCCTCCACATTTTCTCTCTCTCAACCCCTAGTTCTCCCCTACCTCTAACCTCCCCTCTCCCCATTCTCCCCCCTAAACCTTGCTAACGCCCTCTCTCACCCTCTCCCACTCCCTCCACCTCCACCTCCACCTCCACCTCCACCCACCTCCACCTAACCTGCACCCCTCTCTCTCCCCCAACCCCTAACACCCCGTTAGTTATCACTCCCTCTCTCTTGTACACATGTACACATCCCTACGCTTCTCCCTACGACTAACTCCCCCCGTCACTACCTCTAACCTCCTCCGTGTGCTAGTTATTTAAGGTGAAGATAAGGAATCTAGCATACAATAACCAAAAGCTTTGGTGGTTAGAGAATCCATTGAGTTGTGAGCATAGAAAGAGGAGAGACATTTTAACCTGTTTAAATGGAGTTAAGTGCATAGAAGATTAGTGTACCAAATTCCATTCATGGTAATATTGTTTCTTTTTGAAATTAGGTCAAGGATTTAAATTTCATGGGAGGAGTTGAGGGCAACCACCTTTAAGGGGGAAATTTTAGTTCTCCAAGCTGCCTCCAAGCTCGTCCGAGTCTCGTACAAAGGTTTGTGGAAGCAATCCACTTATAAGCAAATCGTTCTATGATCCAACATTGGCCCTAGCGCCCGCGAAAACAAAAATATTATTTCTTATTGAAACCCTAATCAGAATGGACTCTCGTTATATGCTATGCTTCCCAGAAATACCAGTTATCCAGTATCCTCCCACAAGCACAAGAAAGCTTCTACGCTAATCTTAGAGCCGCGGTTTACGGCTTTATACCTATGATCTAAATCGGTAGCATGCAGAATATGATTCGATTTGTTCCACCCCAATCTCGATGGTCGAAGTGGCTTTGATTTTACTTACATTTCCAATCAACTTCTAATTTTAGGTTGTTCATCACTTGTGTCTTTCAGTTTGCCAATGAGAAACTATATAATTCCAGGTTAGAGTTACGTGGACGCAATGTTGACAGAGCAGATTAAGGTAATCAAAGTAGAAGTTCTGAGACGATTCAATGCCTTTCGAAGGAGCAGAGAACAACTTTGGTGCACGCCATTTCCTAGCAAGGTTTGAGACCAAGTCCCACATTTACATACTATTTCAATCATCACAAGAACAAGATCTGGTGGAGAGACGTGTGTCTAAGAAATTTCAAATTGATTATGTTCAACATACCGGAGACTAAACGATGCGTGTAGAGTTTGAGTGCCAAAAACCCAGTATTTCTTATTGCGTACCAAAATAGAAACAGAGCAGAATATATATTCCAAACTTCAAAGAAATAATATAATATGCGCTTACTGTACCAAAACTCAAAACAAAAAGCTTACCTTACCAGTGATGACACTTGGTTTGGTTTGTGTTGTTGAACTGTATTTTCTGGACTCCGAGATTTCGTTTCGTGGTTGATGGGATGTTAATAGAGAGCTTATATAAGATTTGGTTTCCTTAACCATTTGCACGTAGCCTTATTGTTTATTTATTAATTTTAATTTTTTAATATTCGTTGTTTTTATAAAGGAGAGGCAAGACGAGAAGCAAGGAGACGAAGCGTACATTTTTTTCCAAATAAAAAAGATCGTATATATATTATATATAAAAGATCTTATATATATTATATATAAATATATAAAAAAAAGTATCACCAGGTTTTTACATATCGACAACTCAGCAAGGAGACGAAGCGTACATGAGCTTTACTCTACTTAAATCTTGATTCATAATAAATATTTTAAAGGATATGCAAGAGGAGGAGAAGGAACGAGACGGAGTCTTACTTTACTTGAATTTCGGATTCATAAATATTTGAAAATGAATTCTATCATTGATGACGTCTTGTGGTGCTCGTATGATGTAAGGAGAGGTAGTATGTGAGCTTTATTAGATCTTGATTCATAAATCTTTTGGAAAGAAATCTAAGATAAATGTGTGCGTTTTTTTTTAAGGAAATGTTGTAGTTAAATCTCGATTCATAAATGTTTTGGAAAGAAATCTAACATAAATGTGTTTTTTTTAAAAGAAATAAACTATTGTTTTGCAAGTTGAATGTGATAGATGTATAATAAAGATGAACGATGGATGGGATTTAACATTTATAAGTAGTAAAAAAAATTAAGGACTGGAAAAAATATTATGTAATTATTAAAAAATTCAAAAAAGAATAAATAAAAATATTAAATGAAAGAGAAAAATATAGCTTTACAAAAAAAATGAAGAACATTATTATTGGAAGTCAGTTTTCTCATGGGTAAAATCTTCTTGCTTTAGGGTGTCTTTATTTAGTAGCTTATGAGATTATGGGTGGCTTTTCATTAAATTAAATATTCATACAACATTGTAATTCATGGGTTGAATTAACATGTGATGGTTGTTGAATGTTGTGCTTTGTTTAAACTATAACAACACCTCTCAATAGCATCAAAAGGATAAGTTGCACACCTAGTTAACCATAGTTTGATGTATTTTTAAATAAATCTACATGGCATTCCTCCAATGACTTAGAATCATTGTTTGTGTCAAAATTTGTTGGGTTATACACATAGTGCTATCTTTTTAAAAGTACTTGAGTTACTAAATCACATATTTGTATTCAACATTTATTTCCTTCCAAACTCTTGACATTCTCACATTTCTTTATTTCCATAATATGTTACGAGTTGAGTGCATATACATGGTTGGTGTTTGAAAAACTAAAGGAACATAGTGTTCCTCCATGTGTATCTAGTGTATCCACTTTGTTACTTAGAGTACTTACTCTAAGTTGAAAAATTGCCCCATGCATTGTGTAAGACCAGTACATGTCCTCATCTTTTACATAGGTTCTTAATCCACAGCCTCCAAATTTGATTTCATACAAACTTGAGCAAATATTTATGTTATCCTATTATCCTATATGTTGTAATGCATCCTTGCATTCATGCAATTCCTTTATACACCATTTCCTTTTGCTCTAATTTGTGATGGGAATCAACTATATAAAAATACATGGGTTACCGTTACCCATTCCTTGATTAATTCCATTTAATTGCTAACATGCACATGTATATAAGCTAAGTGTTGGCTAACATTGTCACTTATTATTGCTGAAGAATATTACTCATTATTAATACCATAGTGTTATATCCATTTATTGTTGTAGTAGTGTTCATGATAAGTGGTTGTTGGATTAAATTGCATGCAAACAATATTTGGTGGTTGGTATTTGGATACTACAATTCATAAGTAAGAACATATTCATATCACCATAGTCTTGTCTTCAATGAAGAAACTATTGAAAAAACATGACTTTAGATGAGAATGCTCAATGTGATATTTAGCATTAAATAGAAGCTCGTAAACTTTGTTATTCAATGATTTGATTGTTTAGAATATCATGTGTTGGAAACATTTTACACCACAACTTTGATTAATAGTTCACACCATATACTCAGTAACATTTGACACCACAACTTTAATTAATAATTTGGACCATATACTGGTATGAGTTTTCCATAAGCAACAATGATTTGTTGATTGAAATAAGACCATTAATCATCTAGTTAACAAACAACTTTGTCATAGATATACTAACATATGGAAATATAGAAAGTGTTGTGGTTGGAAATTGGTGACAATCAAACCAATAGCCCCAACCTATAGCTTGTATAGTATCATTTTCCTTGAAGGATTTTTGTTTAAAGAGTGTACAACAATATACTCATTTACTCTTTCTTGTCATCAATATTTTTAATGGTGCGGTTTCCTTAGGAATTGTGGAATCAACAAGACAAAGACATGGTGTGGTTCTTATTTCCAGTCCCATAGCAACTGGAATTTTGTCCCAGGATTGGAACTTATAGTGGAGCCACCACTACACAGAGGTTGGCTATGACCATTCATGCACAGATATTTGGTTTTTTTGTGTTCAATATTGCACTAAGAACAAAATCCTTGGAATTCATCATTTTGAAGGCAACTATATCTACATAATTTCTAGAATAGATGCCAAAAATACATTTATGCAAAGGATCCATGTTGGTTAGGTGTGTGGTATAGAAGTCCTGTGTTTATGGGTCACACTATAATATTAGAGCATTTGAACACTTGACATGGGACAGTTGTTTGTACTTAGAGGAGAAAACATACTCAACATGGTAAAGAACAGAAGAGAGAGAGGTTGGAATACCAGCTAAGGGTCATTAACATGCAAATTCAAGAACAAAACTGACACTTGGAGGAGAAGGTATAGATGTTTGACCAAAGGATAACAGACTTGAATAAATAGCTTGACACCTCTACAAAATTGTCGTCATTTCTAAATAATCATTTTGTTGAATGCCAAGAATCCCTCACTAATGTTATGCTATACTGGGATAACAACATAGTTCAACTTATGCAATTGAGAAAGAAGGTAATTCAACTGGATAGCTAGAAAGAGGAGAGGCTCACTCAAATGATGACTTAGTTGTACCAAAAATTGGCAATGAAGAAGGATTCATAGACAATGTTACAACAATATATCTAAGAGACCAAGGAAGCAAATCAACTCTTCATTTCTATTGCATAAGAAAAAACCATGACTACAACAAGCATGGTAATCTCACCTTCCTTAGAACTTTCTCAAGAGAAAAATGGTGATTTTGAAAAGCATACTAGAGGCATTGGATCGAAGTTATTAAGATATATGGGCTATGATACTCAAAGGTTAGACATGAGAATCCAAGGCATCATAAGCCCCATTGTAGTTGAACCAAGGTTCAAGCATGAAGGCATGAAGGCCTAAGTTTTAGTTGTATTGAGGAAAAGTCCATGAACACCAAGATAAATTATGCAAAGGATAAATATGTTTCATATTCCTACTCATCAAAAGAAAGAGAAACAACAAATGAAGATGGCAATATAATATCACTCCATCCTTCCCGTGGAAGGATGTAGAAGGGTCACAATGAGAAAATTTCAAATATTCAATTTGCACCAACACTTAGAAAACATAGAATGCTGACTAGCTAGAGAAATAAGAAAACAAACAAGAGATATATAGATTAAGAAGTCTCTTGTTTGTCATCGGTGTAATAAGAAAGGCCAAAGAGATACCAGCTATTGGTATTCTATGGTGTGTTCTTTTAGTGGGATGAAATACCATCTTGAGGCATATTTCTAGGAGAAGCAAGCCACATGCCATAAGATTGGATGCTTCAGAAGAGGAATAAAAATAAGACTTCCTTGATACAACAATAAACTTAGAGGCATATGGAGGAAAAAAATATCAATGAATCTATGCAACACCAATACTTTTTGTCGACATTGCAAGATAAATGGACATTGAGATGAAACATGTTAGAGGATTCATTCATAGCTTCATCCTAGTAACCACATAGTGAGGAGAAGAGTGTGGAGAGTGAATAATAAAGGGAATAAATAGATCTCTACATTTCCAACCCAAGGAGTAGAAAATTTATAGGGAGTTACAATGATAGAGGAGATTAGTGTCACCAACGAGGTGGACAATAGGTTAATACCAACATCAAAGGAGATCCTAATATAATTGTTTGGACTACAATATTGCTAAAAGAGATTTCCTTCTCAAAGATGTGCCAAATATTGGTACATGGAGGTCAATTCCATTGGGGGTTCCTTAAAAATCCATGATAGCTATTGAAGAAAAAATTATGTTGGATACTTCATGGTATGTGTATGTGAATGATTTAGCTTGGTATGGCTAGAATGTATTTCTACTCTTTATTGCATCTACAACAATGTGGTAGTAGGTTTCTCTTTAGTTGATTCTTTGGAATACATTTGCATTGGTAAACCATTGGCTACAATAGTTTCTCCAAGTTTTCCATTAGACATTCTTTGTATTGTCCCAATCTTGAGAGATTCCCATTATCCTCAAGGTTGTAAGTGTTGAGGTCACATACAACCATACATTTGTGATATTTATCAATTGTTTTAGGTAGAATAAGGTGTTGAGGTCGCACAAAAGGTTGTAATTCAATTGAAATTGTAGAAAAGACAAAGTGTTGTATAAACATGTTTAAACAACATAATTGCTTCCATGTTGGAAAGAAATTGATCTTAGTAAAGAAGATAGTCCACACTTTCTTTGGTGGAATTATTGTGTGAAGGGAAATTGATTGCATGGATCGTATTGTTAAATGAGTGTTACATACTCTCAGTAGTGAACAAGTGAAGACCATAATTCAACTTAGCTTCCATTTTCTACTAAGACGAACCATGTCCAAACTTGACAATGAAAGATACTTGCACACCGATGATGAGAATGGATTTTGAATGTTGAACTCAACCTATTGTTGAGAGTATTGACTATGATGCAAAACAGAGGATTAGTGACCACCTTTTTCACTATCAAAACAAGTGAAACCATATATTAGAGTTAGATCCATAGCCACTACTAGAGATGGAAGCCAAAGATGAGAACTAGAGAGAGAGATAGAATCAAAACTATAACTAAGATCCAAAGTTGAGGGACATATTCTAGAGAATAAAGCATGAGACACATTAAAAAAAAATATTTTGGTTTCTTAGAATATTTTGGAAACCGAAATAGTCATAATGGGGAGGTGTGATCTAAAACAAATTCATAACAAATAATAGTATTTGATGAAACTCAACACACAAAAGCAACCGACAAATATTCAGGGTGGGAGAAAAAGACAATGAAAGTATTAAGAAATCAAATGAGAACAAATGGAATAAGAGAGAAGGATATTGGGGAATGGGAAATTAAAAGACAAGGATGCTTGGACTTCCCTTTACCCTAACACTACCATATATATCTTCTTATAAATTGACTCACAAAGGGTTTTTTCATCCAAGAGGAGATGATACGGAAAAGAAGCCTAGTTATGTAACTTATTGAATTCCCTCAAGATCCACGATCCTACACTATCATTGTCGAAAATAAAGATCGAGTTTCACCATTCAATGCAAGTTTTCCAATTTGGGTTTCAAAGGTAAACCTTTTTGTGTTTTGTGGTGCATTTTTATTTGGTATTGATTTATTTAGTTATGAGCTCATATGTGGACTCCATTAATATTAAATACTCATGCAGCATTGTAATTCTTTGGTTGAATCGATGGTGACATGTATTGGTTGTTGAATTCTATACTTGATTAAAACTGTAGCATCACCTGTCAATGGCATGCTAGATAGTGCATTTGATTACTAGCTAGAACCACCAATTCAAATGGATACGTTGCACACCCAATTGATCCCAACTTGATGTATTTTTTAATAAACCTCAATCACATTCTCCCAATGGCTTGAGTCATTGTTTGAGTCAATATTTGTTGTGCTATATACATAATGCCATCCAATTTTTTAAATACTGGAGTGAATTGAGGGTTTGGAAATCATATGCATAATAGTTGGACAATCCAGATCATCCATCTAGAGGTTTAAGAAATTGACGGTAAGGATTATAGTGTTAGTATTCCCCAATTTCCATTGTTATCTATGACACTAAATCACATCTCATTCAATTCCTTCTAGAGAATTAGAATCCCCACATTCCCTTATTCCCATGACATGTTACTAATTGAGTACATGGGTGGTGAAATATAAAGGAACATAATGTTCCTCCCTATGCATCCAGTGCATTGAGTTTTATGTGTAGAGACATTTACTATAAGTTGAAACCTTCCCCACACGTTGTAATGTAAGACTAGTACATGTCCTCATCCTTTCTGCATAGGGTCTTAGGCTACAACCTCAAAATTCATTTTAGTACAAACTTGAGATGATATTTATGTTATTTTACCAACATATAAAGTCCAATGTGTGCCCTTGCATCACAATTCCTTTATACACCATCCTGAATGGAATGTTTTCTTTTATGCATGGGAAAAATGATTTAGAGTTTTTGAGACTTAGAATCGGTGATGGCAATCAATTGCATGATAATACACGAGCTTCCCATTCCTTGATTAATGCCATTTAAGTTGTTGGTCTGCATTTAGATGTATATATGCCAAGTGTTGGGTAACACTATCACTCATTATCATTGGAGCTTCTTACTCATTTTTAATACTTGCGTGTTTTATCATTTTCTTATTGGAGTGTTCATGATGAGTGGTTGTTGGATTAAATTGCATGTGGATAAATTTGGTGGTTGGAATTTGGCTACTACACTTAAAAAGAAAAGTCATATCGATATCCCCATTACCTTGTATTCAATCAAGAAACAATCTAGGGAGTGCGGCTAGGGAGTGTGGCTATGGATGATAATGCCAAATGTATAGAACCATAAATACTGTTGATTAGTGATTTGATTCATGCACACTTGAGTGTTTGGAGCATTTGACACCACATGTTTCAATAATAGTTAGCAACATAGACTAAATTAAGCTAATAACTTTATCATTAGTCAATTAAAATATATAAATATTTAAATTGTTTTGATTATATATTAATAACAATCAAACCAAAAGTATTAATGTAAGGCCTAACCTTTCAAGTGGCTTTAGGAACCTCTTCATGTTCGATGGGCATTGACTAGCATAAATGAACATGATTATAAGCTAGATGATGTATTAGCTACCCTTAGATAATGGTTTGATAAACTATAAAGCTATCAAGCACCTTGTACGAAGGACAGATGTACTACAACCATTGAGCAACCTCTCACAATGCTAAGATACAATGAGAAAAAATCCTGGGTGAAGAGATTGGCTAAGGTAAGCAAAGTTGAGGTTTATTGTAGGTACCCTCACCGAATGTGCAATGCATACCAAGAGATTGGCAAGCGACTTGGTTGGCTTTTATAAAACTTGGGTGCCTTGGACAACATGTGGACAAGGAGTTGGGCATTCCATGACTTGCGGTTGCGATCTGTTGGCACAAGTACCTTTGGGCACAAGCAATCATTAGATACACAACCTGTTGGATGCATTGCAACTGTTGGGCGCACGGTACGCCAACAGATGTCACTAAGCACAAGTCACTGAAGGGTGTGGAGGCTCCGTCAGGTGTAAGAAATCGACAACCATGGACGCATCGTGAAAATTGGAATGAATGGCAATACACGACTCTTGCTCTTGACAAAATCTTCTGTCTACTATAACGTCTTTGTTACGGAAATTCAAGGCATTCCTGGATGAACCAATCCATATAATTACTATGTAATTCACAGAAAAGAAATGAATGTTGCAGATCATATCGGTGTATAAGAGAAAAGAGGCAGCAGATTTTAAGGGAAAAGAGAAAAGCAGACTATTGAGTGGACGTGAAAGGCCAACCATGAACAGAAAAGAACAGATAGAGAAGACGCCTCTTCTGAAAGAAACTGAAAGATTAGATGAATCGAAGCAGAGAACGGTGAAAGAATTAGAGTTGCAAGACGATGAGAAGGCGAGGAAAGGTTTGATTCAGAAGGCGCTGAACCAAACGTTAGCGAGCGCGGCCCATCTGGCAAACCTCCTTCCCACGGGGACCGTCCTTGCGTTTCAGGTATTGTGCCCAATTGTCTCCAACAGCGGGCACTGCGATCATGTTAGCTCTGTCATGACAGAATGTCTTCTCGTCCTCTGCGCTCTTTCTTGTTTTTTCGTTTCTTTCACCGATAGCTTTCGGGGCTCTGATGGGAAATTGCACTATGGCTTTGCAACTCCGAAAGGGCTATGGACTTTTGAGCACTTGAAATATGTGATACCCGATGGTGACAGGTACAAGGTTCGATTCCTGGACTTCGTGCATGCATTTCTGTCGGTTCTAGTGTTCGCTGCCATTGCTCTTCTGGATGATAACGTGGTCAGATGTTTGTATCCTGCGCCCAAACACCAGACCAAAGAGGTTTTGGATGTGCTTCCAGTCTGCATCGGATTCTTTTGCAGTCTTCTCTTTGTTGTGTTTCCTATAACCCGCCATGGCATTGGATATCCTGTTGCATCTCATCACTGAAAAAAACAAACCATGGCTTCTACTTATTCTTATTCTTTTTCCATTTTCCATGTCCTTCTCATTCTTGATCTATCTATTTTTTATTTTTTGTGCCGATATTTGATTGTCGATACCAAAAAAAATTCGTTCATCTCTGATCGATAAGTTAAAAAACTATATTTTATATTTAATACGTTTGGTATCACATGCTTTGTTCCTGTCTTACTCTTTTCTCCTAATAAGGCTTGCAATTTCTGAATAGATGGATGTTTTTTAATTATGCAAAACAAACATTAAACAAATCAGGACTCGCTAAAAAAGATGGTGGGCCTTATATTTAACTATTTTCAAATCATCACTTGCTAACAAATAACTATTTTCAAATCATGACTTACTAACAAAGAAAAGATGAATGGTAGTCTTATTAACTAATTTCATTTTTCATGGTTTACAACTTACTACACACGAAAAAGAAAGTAGGCCCAATTTTGGGGTTGTACATTGGAAACCATCATTAAATGTCATTATAGAGAATAAGTGCACATAATTCAAATAAAGGAAAGTAAAAACTGATTATAGAGAATGTGATTATAGAGAATAAGTGCACATAATTCAAACAAAGGAAAGTAAAAACTGATTATAGAGAATAAGTTCACATAATTCAAACTAAATAAAGTAAAGTAAAAAAAACATAGAATTATTAATATTCAAACAAAGGAAAGTAAAAACTGATTATAACTGATTATAGAGAATAAGTTCACATAATTCAAACTAAATAAAGTTAAAAAAAACATAGAATTATTAATATTGATTTCTTGGGAGTATTTAAATGGAGGAAGTTGGTCCATCCCGATTTCTAAACAAAGTAAAAGACAAAAACTTATGACTATTAATAGTGATTTCATAGGAGTATTTAAATAGAGGAAGTTGGTCCATCCCAATAAGTAGTGATTTTTAGGGAGTATGATGATGATGATGCCAAACTATGGTCTATCGAACTCAAAGAAACACATTATTTAGTTTGTTTTAAAATTGTATTTCTATGCTCAAAAAGTTTGGAGAGAAGCGTCTAGAGCTCACTATAATTTTGACAAGTTAAAATGCTAGGAAGGTCGGAATTACAACAAAGATTATGAAAGTGAGATCTAATCTGGGTGTGTGGAGGGCATTCTAAGAGGAAGTGTTTTTCATCCTCAATGTTCATATTCTCACAGAGATGGCAGATCCTTTCTACCTGTGGTGTTTTAGGAACTTCCCAACGACCAGTTCACTATGAAGCTCATGAGAGTTCATTCTTATCTTGTCCATATTAATTTTTTTCTTTGAACTAGTTAAAACCGAGAGATACTTTTGATCTTCTAGAGTAGGGTTGATGACCTCCTTATAATATCTTAAATTTCTTTTATCCTCTAAATCTTTCTCACACCACCTTTTCTTCTTAAACTTACAAGTGACAATATTTTTAATGTTATTTATATTTTGCAATGCAACATTTTTGTCGATCTCCTAACGGTTTAACCAAGCCCTGGTATCTTTATACCAACCTCGCTTGAGCCTTCGGTGATTTTGGCTGGAATTTAAAGCTAGTTTAGGAAGTCTATGATCTCCCATGTTATTGATTTTGTGCTTGTACAACAGGAGCCTAATCATAGCTAGGCTCTCGATAGGGGAAATACCCACTTCTATAAGGAGAATAGGGTAGGGTGTATTTCTTTTAATTTTGAGGTTATACGTTATATAAATAGAGGAAGTTGGTCCATTGCAATACAAAATGAGTTGTTATTTTATACAAAACAATTGTATGAAAAAGTGAAAGTTGGTAATGTTTCCATTGCTTATATTCACAACATTATTGGTGTAAATAAGATTTCCCCTTATTAGCCACATTTTTTTTATGGATTACAACTATTAATATTGATTTCCCGGGAGTATCTAAATAGAGGAAGTTGGTCCATCCCAATACATAGTGATCTCTAGGGAGTATCTAAATAGAGGAAGCTGGTCCATTACAATACATACAGACTCCAAAATATCAGAGAGACCTCCACATACCAGTAAGAAGTGAGTTGTTATTTTATACAAAATAGTTATATGAAATGTTAAATGACAACTAAACTAATTTGTTTATGGGAAGTTTCTTATTACGGGTGTTTGCAGAATTTTCTCATAACAGACATAACCAGCAACGGTTTACTCATGTAACTAATTTCATGAAGTATATAGTGCATGGTTGGGATATGTAATGTAGAGAGTTGTTTATGAGGTTGAGACCATCTTGTAATCTCTCCTTCTTCATTAATGAGCTTCAATACTTTTCCTGCATGGATGTTTCCCCTTTGGGGTTTTACCACATGAAATGTTGGTATTTTAATGATGTTGTTATTTGTGTGGTTAATTTATTTTGTCTCTAAATTTTAACAAGTGGTATCAGAGCTAGTGTGAAGAGATACATGTTGCGAGACCACCTGCTAGAGGATCTCATGGAGAGATGCCGAAAAACGCTAGAGAAAGTTGTTCGAAAAAAAGTTGGAGGTGTGATGCTGGTGTGAGAAGCTAACAGTTGACTAAGCTATAAGGGAAGAGAAACCAACGAGAGTCGGTCCTGCCTATCACTACCCACTGAACAATTGGTTGCTCTATAAGAGAAGAGAAACTAGCAGACTGCGATGTAAGGGAAGAGAAACCAGCAAGAGTCGGTTCTTCCTATCACTACCCACTAAGAAGAAGGGTTTTTGACTAAAAAAAGAGTGTGGATTGCTTGTGCTATTGTTGGAGGAGAACCACTGTCAAGGTACTAAAGATGAAGAGGACAGGAGAAGCATGTGCCTGAAGGATCTTGGTCCACCATTGTGGAGGTAAGATTTTGTGTGTGGAGCCACAAAAAGAAATATTGGGAACAAGATTGCTACAAATTGAATGTTTGTTGATGTCTGGGAAACACCTAAGCCATTGTCAGCATGTGAAGAGTTTGTTGGGCGTGTGACTGTCTCCAAATATTAAAGAAATCGTGAAGGAGGAAGTGAAATTTTGCATCATGGAAAGGTTCTGCTCCTGTTTGCTGTTGGTGGGAAAGAGTGGTAATTAAAAAAAAAACTGTGCTAATATTTTATTGGAAGTTTGGAATAAAAAAAAGATCCGTGTTAATTTTTTAGTTTGGAAGTTGGGAATATATATATATATATATATATATATATATATATATATATATATTCAAGCCATTTAAGCCACATTGTTCGGGAGAAGGGTGTATTTTGTTCAAGAATATTTTTTTTGGATATATATATAATGTCTAGCACAAAGTTTGAGATTGAAAAATTTAATGGTAAAAACGATTTTGAACTGTGGAAATTAAAGATGTGGGATTTATTAGTTCAATAGGGGTTAGAGAGAGCTTTAGACGAGAAAATAAAAAAATCTCTCACCATGACAGATGATGAATGAGAGGATCTAGATGCCAAAGGGCTAAGCACAATCCATTTATGTCTTGTGGATGATGTGTTGTTCAACATTATTGGAGAAATATTAGCAGCAAGCTTGTGGAACAAATTAGAAAGTCTGTATATGACCATATCAATGACAAACATAATTTACTTAAAGCAACAACTGTATGGTATGAAAATGAAAGAAGGTACGAATATTGTAGATCATTTAAATGTTTTAAACACTCTTATTTTCCAATTGAGTAGTATGGATGTTAAAATTGATGATGAAGATAAAGCAGTGAATCTTTTATGTACTTTACCTGAGTCTTGGGGTCAAGTAGTTTCTTCCATTAGCCTTAGTACACCTAATACTTTAGAATTTGACGATGTGGTTGGAGCATTATTGTCTGAGGAACTAAGGAAGAAAACTAGTCTTGAAACCTCTTTGCCAGAAGCTTTGGTTGTTAGAGGTCGATCCAAGGAGAAAGGAGACAAGTCAAGAGGTACTTCCAAGTTTAAGTCGAAGGCCATAAAGAGTAAATTAAAATGTTGGTACTGTAACAAAACTGGTCATCCCAAGAAGGACTGTTGGAAGAGACAAGAATCCAAGAAGGACTCCAAGTCAGAGGAAAACTTAGTTAAGTTTTCTGATTCAGGTATGATTGATGAGATCTTGTATGTTTGTAATATTTTTTAATATAATGAGGAATGGCTATTAAATTATGGTGCTTTGCACCATATCTGTCCTCATAAAGATTGGTTTTCTTCCTATCAAATAGTTAATGATGGAATAGTTATTTTAGGAGACAATCATTCATGTAAAATTGTTGGGGTTGAAAGTGTTAAAATTAAGATGTTTGATGGAGTAATAAGAACACTTACAGATGTTAGACATGTACCTGAGTTAAATAAAAAATTAATTTCTTTGGGAGTATTGAATTATTGTGGTCATAAATTTACAGGTTTTGATGGAACTCTAAAAGTTTCCAAGGGTTCTTTAGTGGTCATGAAGGAACAGAGGACATGAAAGATTTACAAACTAGTTGGAAGGATGCAAGTTAATGGTAATGCATTAGTATATGAAGAAGAGTCAGGACCCACTTAGTTATGGCATCAACGACTTGGTCATATGAGTGAAAAATGAATTCAGGTATTAATGAATCGTAAATTGCTTCCAAACTTGAAAACTCTGAATTTTATGTTTTGTTAACATTGTATATATGGAAAGTAGTGTAGACAAAATTTCAAAGGAGGTAGCCATGTTAGTAAAGGTTTTCTTGACTACGTTCATTATGATTTGTGGGGTCCGTCTCCTACCATTTCCTATGGGGGGAACATATTGTGTATTATTTGTAGATGAATTTTCTAGAAAGGTTTGGGTTTATGTCCTAAAAAGAAAAGATGATGTGCTTAATACATTTAAACAATTTAGAGTAATGGTGGAAAAAATATATGGCTTTCCCAAGGAATAAGGAACACTAGCAGACTTCCCTATAGCCAAGGATACAATAAAACTCAGCCAAGCCAACACAGTTGGGTTTATCAGACTTACACATGCAGTGATTTACACTTAGCCAAAATTCACATGAGACACAACCAAGCCAACATATGGGTTTATCAATCTACCAGCCAAGCCATCCTTCCAGTTGGGTTTATCAGACTACCAAGGAGGTGGAAAGACTGACTGCTAAGCTAGTGAGCTCAATCGCAGAGCTATGGACACCTACAGCGGATCTAGCATGAATTCTAAACATTTACACACCCAAAAAAAGGAAGCATCTCCTTCTCTGCTATGCAGTCCCTCAAGCCATGCCTTCCCTTCCAGTGCTATTCAGGGTATGCAAAGAAGAAAACTAGCCCTCTTGATTGGTCTGTGAGGTTCCTTCACACACTAGGATTATCAAGCAGGTTCAAACTACATTTCCATTCCCCAAATCAATTCAAAAGTCAAAAGAGGATGTACACACAATGATCTCAGTTTTGGGATTAACAAAATGTAACAGAAGCCAAGGAATACACACACACAACAATTAGGAAACTATGGGAATTGCTTGAGCTAGACCGACTACTACAATCGCATGATCAAAAACGTTTTGCTGGTCTTTCAATTCAAAATCAGAAATTAGATTCTGGGCATTCGCATTCAGGAAAATACCAACAGACAAGAAAATCATAAAAAGGAAAAACCATTCACAGAACAGGAAAAACTTCTTGAAGGATTAAGACTTAGAGCGGTTTTTCTTGATGCGGGAATGCCCGAATGTCTGGCCAAATCGTTCCACATAGTACAAGTCGTGAGGGAAGGTGAAACGCATCTGCATGAGGGAAAGACATGCGTTTTTTGTGTTTTCTTGCCCAAGAAAATTTAAAAAACATTTTTTCAGAAATGGGTGCTCTGCCCATTTCGAATTTATGCCTCCTCTTCCCATCCCCCCCCCCACCCTTATCCTTAGGAAAAATCATTCCCCCATCTCATTTTGTTGCATTGACATAGTTGGCTGTAGGTTTTTAATTAGAATTGCAAATTTAACATGATGTCCAACTTTTTAATGTTCATATAGCATAAAATACCATTGGCCAGACCTTAATCGCCAAAACATAAACACTAAATCAATGGTGGGGATTTTTCCTTGAGCTCCACATCATGATTACTTACATCATATTATTAAAATGCAAACGAGGTCAAAACCAGGGTGCTACAACTAGATTGAGTGGAAACTTACCTGGTTTGTTCTTCTTGTTGTAGTTTTTATCTTATCCAAATGTTGTGAAATTCTAGTTCATGGTTTGGAAGATATGCTTACTTTAATTTATGCACTTTATATAGATGAGAAAACAAAATATGAATGGAAAAGGAGAGAGAAAACCAGCAAACATGATAACCCCTCCCCCAAAATGAACAATCTCCATGTCCTCATGGAAAAGAAGAGCTGCTAGCTAAGTTGGAAATAGCCATATCCCACAAACTTAGCATGATGTGTCCAAACTGCTATCTTATTGAGGTTGATTTGACACTACAACAAAATACCCTTTTGGGGGCGGTTTTGGCTTGAGGCAATTTTGCTAGAACCCCCTTAAAATATTTTTAGGTCTTTGGGGGAGGTTCTTAAAAAAACCCCTCAAAAGTCCTAAGAATTGGACTTTTAGGGGTGTTTTTAAAAATATCGCCCCCAAAAGTCCAATTCTGAGGACTTTTTTTGGGGTAGGGGTAGAAAGACCCCCCCCTAAAGGTGTTTTTGAAGGCATTTTTTAGATAAATCCCTCCAAAAGTCATGAGAATTAGGCTTTTGGAGGCGGTTGTTTTAAAACCGCCCCCAAAACTTCAATTCTCATGAATTTTGGAGAGGTTTTTTTAAAGACCCACCCCTAAAGACATTTTCAAGGAGGTTTTTAAAAAATGATCCCTCTAAAATTCTTGAGAATTGAAATTTTGGTGATGGTTTGTAAAAACCCGCATCCAATTGTTCAATTCTCATAAATTTTAGGGTGGGGTTAGAAAGACTACTCCTAAATATATGTTTCAAGGAGTTTTTTTGAACCCCCATAAAAATCAGACAATTTTACTTTTGGAGGTGGTTTTTTAAAGATTGCTGACAAAACTTCAATTCTCAAGACTTTGGGGGGGACGGGTTAGAAGGACTGCCCCTAAATATATATTTTTAGGTATGTTCTCAATATTTATCCTCTCAAAGACTACTAAAATTTACCATTGATTATTGTATAATTGAACCCTAATTAACCTCATAATCGACTGCTAATTACCCCCAATTATCACTAATTGCACCAAAATGACCTCTACATGACCACTAATTGCCCATAAATAATCCATTCTTACAAGTAATTAACCCTTGATAGCCTCTAATTGACCCCTACGTTTTTCCAAGGAAAACCTATTGGATTTTTCCAAACATTCATAAATGGCATATTCCCTAGTAAATCCATCACAATGTAGATTAGTGTGCCTCACACACAAGTATTTGAAATGGGTACATGCCACCATGAACCTAATTAAACTCCCAACATCACAGACAACCACTAGTTTAGTAAAAGTCAAGAGAATTTTACTTTTGGAGGCAGTAATTTAAACATCATTACCAAAAGTTCAATTTTCATGAATTTTTTTTGGGGGGGGTGGGTGGTGGAAGGACTTCCCCTAAATATATTTTTCAAGTATGTTCTCAATATCCATCATCTTGAAGAGTACTACAATTCACTACTAATTACCCTATAATTGACCCCTAACTAACATCATAATTGACCCTTAATTACCCCTAGTTAATCGCTAATTACAACTAAATGACCCCTACTTGACCACTAATTACCCCTAAATAATCCATGCTTACCATTAATTATCCATTAATAACCTCTAAATAGTCCCTAATCTTTTATAAGAAAACCCTCATGGAGAAACCCAAGGGATTATTCTAAACATTCATAGACATCATATCCCCTAGTAAACCCATCGATCTAGACTAGTGTGCCTCACACACAAGGATTCAAAATGGTTGCATGTTACCATGAACCTAACTAAATACACAACATAATGGGACACCTTAATTTAGCTAATCTCTTGGGATTAAATGGTTCCTACTTACCCATAATTGACACATAATTACTCCTAGTTAACCCATAATTGACCCCTAATTACCACTAATTACCCCCTAATTGACCCCTTATTAAACCCTTACACAACTCATTACTCAATAATTCTCCCTGAATAACCATTGATTACCCGTAATTGACCATAAATTACCCTTAAATGATCACTATCAACCCTTAATTACCCTCAATTTACCCATAATTACCCATAAATGACCCCCAACTTTGCATGGGGCCCGAGTCCATCACATAGGCCTTACAGTGGGAATTTTCTGGCTTGTGAGTTGGATATGGTGTCCATTTTGGGATGTATAATGCCATGAATAATTTTTTAGTACTAAGTCATGGTTTGGGATTAACCTATAGGGCCTAAGTTCATATAGTTTCCTTCAGGTCTCATGGGTCATGTGTAGCGCCCCAAACAACCACACATGCCCTACAAAAAAAAAATTTAGCACAAGTGAGATATGTTCATCATTTTGAGAATTAACATACCAAGGATGGTTCTTTATTCCCATGCCATGGTCTATTGATAAAATTCAAGGCACTAGGCCATAACATATATTTCTATGGGGATCACATGCCATGTTTTGTCACTTTGCACATAACACATTCCCATAATACATAATCTTTGGCCTTCAAGTTTTATATGATGGTGATTTCAAGGTTTGGAAGGCATGATATGTTTCTTTTGTATAAGGGCATAGTTTGGTGTAAAGTCATATGTTATAAATCCATGGAATCCATCTCTAAGCCTTACATGCCTGTATCATGCCTTAAGCCACAACATAGGCCATGTATAGGAAATATTTGGAATGCGAGTAAGATGCGGTGTCACATTTAAAGGTTTGGTATGCTAAGGATGGTTCTCATAACCCAAGTCATGTTCTAGGGTGAATATCCAAATTTTTAGTCCATAACATGATTCTTTTGGGTTCTACATAGGCCATCCATGAGGTCCTAGCCCATCCTTTCACAGTGACAGTGATATGGTGGTCATTTTGAGTTTTGTCACATCATGGATGCTTCTTGGTCACTAATATATGGTTTTATATCAAAACCCATGTTGTTCGGATGTAATATTTGTCTATGGGGCTCATTTTATTTGCATAGTAACCCACATCATGGCACAGGGCCCTTGTAGCGAATCCTTAGCCTACATATGAGTTGTGGCCAAGACATTTAGGAGAGGTGCACTAGGAATGTATAATGAGAACCATTCCATGGTATAATGAAAATGTTAATACCTTTCATTGTATAATTTTACTATGGATATCATGGTCCATGTGTGTGGTCCCAAGCCACCATATTGGCAAGGAATGTTTGGCCTAGAAATGGGATATGGTGCTTATTTTAAATTAAAAAAACTAGGCATGGTTATTAGTTCCTATGATGTGGTTCAATTCCGAAATGTAGGGTATTATACCATAATATTTGTCTATGGAGATCATGAGACATCCTTTTGTCCCTTAGACACCACAAAGGTACTACAAAGGTAATCTTTGTCATGTGATCAGGATATGATGGCAATTTTGAGTTTGGCACATTGGGGATGGTTATCATGACTTTAGACACAGTCCAAGGTCAAAATTTAGAATAAAGTGATGATAGAATTTAGTAACCTAACACCTTTGATCTAGGTCTTGTTCTAATAATCTATTTTGTAAATCTTTACAAGAGGATTGAACACATTCAACCCACATCTATTTATGAGATGTATAATACCCCTCACATAAACTTTAATCCCATGAATATCCTTGTATTTTTAAGGAGCATGGTTCAAGTCATTGAGATTATGTTGGTAAATCTAAGGTGTAACAATGGTTTCCTTGGTGTCTATGGACCCAAATATCTACCTTAGGTTTGTAGAAGACAATTAATGGACCAAATCAGAACAACGTTCAGTTATATACAAGCTAATAACTCAAATGCAATGTGGTGCAAATGAAAACTGATTATTAGGGAATTATGTCCCATGAAATCTAGAACATTAATAAAGTATGGATAGCATGGAAATACAAATATATTATACAACCTAAATTGTCGTTTTTTGTCATCAACCTACATTCTCCCCATCATATATTAGACTTACATTTGTTATTTTTAGCGGAAGATGCTCTAGCCAACAATGTTTGTCTCTTTGTAATCTCTATTGTTCACTGACACATAAGGACAAGTTGTCAATGATCTAAAATAACTCCAGAAGAGAAAAAAGTGTTAATTCTAATACAACCTAGGTTATGTAGGAGAAGTTGGATTTGCTCAAAAGACGATTCAAGAAACGTTGAACAACCACACTATACTATTTTATTTATTACATTGTCTAATGTTGATTTTGACAAGAGCGAGGGATTAAAATTAAGTGTGGGGAAAATGGACAATGATGATTTAAAATCAAGGAATTATGTCCTATGAAAATTGGAACTTTGACCAATGCATGACTAGTGCAATCAAGTAATGTAGATTCTATAATCAATGTATGGCTGCAACAAAATAATATAGATACTATATGTATAACACTTATCCAATTATTTCATCTTACATTTTCCTATCTGCCAGGGATCCTATTATATGATACTAAAAGTAACCAAAAACAAGACTCTTATATTTTAGATCTTTATCCTAAAGACTGAGATACTTACAAAAGTGTGCAGCTTAAATACAACTCAACAAACACAACAAAAGAAGTATATATGGGAGCCAAGAATTAGGTAAAAATATGGATATGTTCTAACCTAGGTTAGGTGCCCCTTTGCGCTCCCTATTACACATTCATAGATAGGACAAGCTAGGAATGATTTGGAATATGTTTCAAAAACACAGAAAGTTATGAATGCAAACAACTTCACTACAAGATGTCTTGAAAATGTTTCTAAAAAACTTTTCCCCAAAATGTTTGAAGAAATAACCACTCTACACATTTTGGGCTTCAAAACAATAAAAATTTATATGAGAGTTAATAATTTAAACATTATGTACTACAAATGGACTATGATAATTACAGGACTATGTCCAATGAAATATGGAATATGAAGCAAAATATATAGGTAAAATGAGATAATATATATACCATGCAACCAAAACTTACCCCAATTTCTAGTTACTAGTTTATGTCGCTAAAAGTAAACAAAAGCAAGATCCCTTTAGTTATGAACTTTATCTAAGAAATTTACCCTCAAGATTGAGATAATCACAATATAACTTTGAATAAGCCATTGGTAGACATATCTAAGGTGAAGGAGATATAGAGATAAAAATAAAAGAATACAGAGCATAAGATTCCTTGAACCTAAACAGGTTAGAGTGCCTATTATTAATCTTGTATATTGATCTAGGAACAAAGCATCAATCTCATCAAATACTAATCAACAAATAACTCATGAAATGGTGTAATCGGTCTACAGGAATAGTATTCGCTCTGTATTCACATAAAAAATGAATGATTACAATAACAATGTCATGCTACAGGCATGAATGAATGAGCAATTCGAATCCTCAAGGGGGTCATTCGAATTGAATGAGTGAGTCTATCTTAACAGACTATAAGCCATAGTCCACACTTAGTTAACCATTGATCAAAACCCTAATTGACTCAACTGAACCCTAACTAAAGCCAGAGTGCAATAAATGAGTGAGTCTCTAAAAGAGATCAGACGCATGTCATAGCAATCCAACCATCAAGTGCTAGCACTTCAATGACTCCAATGAACCCCGATGAGGTTAACTGAAGTTGAACTAAACATCAGAAGTTGGTGGAGGCACCCATGTTGACTCCAGTTCATTAATTAATCATTAAATAATCAATAAAATGAAAGGAGGTGCCTTCACTAACTTGTTTAACTAATTGTAACCACCAGTTAGCAATTAGGTGCATTAATATCACTCAGATCACCCCGGGAGTGCTCCAGTTAGCCTCCCCGAATGTAGGAGAAGGATAAGTTAACCTCCTTGATTGAAGGTAGGTGTGGGTGTGACTGGATGATGACATTTAATGCTCCACTGATGTCAATTAATTCCAATAATACTTAGGATAGTGGTTTAACTGGGCCAATTTGACCAAAAAAAGTGTGTATGGCGGTAAATGTCTCCAACACCCCCCCTTAAGCTATAATCAGGAGGAGTTAGAAAACACAAATGCATAAAAATGCTAGGGCCCCAACAACTAAGGCCATAGGTCACCCTGTACAATGTTGAAACTGAAACAATGCTCAAAACAAACTAAGTGACGAAAAGAGGGAAAACCAAGTGGGAAACCCCCCCCTTCAAGCTGAACACTGAAAGTAGTCTGAATCACCCTGATGAACTCACCCCCAATAGTGAACGGAGGTAAGTGAACTTCTTTTCTAAAAATATCTTGGTGAATATGTTTGCAATCTACTCATTAGTCGGGCAGTATTGCAGAATGATGGTCCTGTCATGCACTAGCTCCCTGATATAGTGCATGTGGATCTCTACATGCTTGGTCCTCTGCCTGGTAAATGGATCCGTGGATATCTTAATAGCACTTTTATTGTCACAAAAGAGGATAGTGGAAAAAGTACTACCAATATCAAACTCTGAAAGAAATCCTTGCAACCAAAATGCTTGGATGCAAGCATTCACCGCTCCTCGATACTCGGCCTCTGCTGAAGATAGTGCTATGGCAGCCTGCTTTTTTCTTGACCACCAAATGGGGCCACCACCAAACATGAATACATATCCAGAAGTAAACTTCTGATCAATAGAGTCACCCGCCCAATCGAAATCTATGCATCCAACCAGCTCTAGCTCGGAGTCTGTAGCATAGTGAATGTCGTAGGTCATGGTTCCCTGAATATACTGGAGGATCATCTTGGCTGCCTTCCAATGAAGATCAAGAGTCTGTTGTATGTATCTTGATACATCATTCATGGCATAACAAATATCAGGCCGAGAATGTGTCAAGTACAACAAGCTACCAATTAGCTGTCGATAGATAGTGCAGTCCATGGGAGGTGTGCTTTTTCCTTCTTCAACGCTGATCCCTGAAAAGAAAGGGAATGGTACAGGCCTAAATTCAGCCATGTTAAACTTGAATAATAGGTATGAAATGTATTTTGACTGAGTGACCATAATCCCATCATAATTTTTCTCAATTTCGAGCCCCAAAAATTGTTTTAGAAGCCCCAAATCACTCGTTTCAAAGGCATTGTGGAGAGCAGTTTTGATGGCTAAAATGGAGGCAATTGTGATACATGTGATTAGTAATTCATCAACATATAAAACAATGATAATTATATTACCATTATACTTCTTTAAATACACATTTGGATATGATCTAAACCTTTGAAAGTTTTGCGAGAGAAGGAAGGCATCCATCTTGGAATACCACTCTCTTGGGGCCTGTTTTAACTCGTATAGTGACTTCTTTATCTTGCAAACCAAAGATGGATCAGTGACATAGCCCTCAATATGATTCATGTATATCTCCTCATGAATATCTCCATTTATAAATGATGACTTAACATCCATGTGATGCACTTCCCAGTGCTTGGATGTTGAAATTGCCAAAACAAGGCGGATGGAGTCCATTTTTGCAACCGGTGCAAATGTCGCATGGTATTCCACTCCTTGGACCTGAGAGAAAAAATTTTCCACCAGAATTTCCTTATATTTGCAGGTGCTTCCATCAGCAACAACATTGGTCTGAAACACCCACTTGCATCAAACCAATTTCCTTCCCGGAGGAAGAGAAGCTAGCTCCCAAGTAGTGTTTTTTTGAAGAGAATTCATCTCTTCATCCATGGAAACTTGCCATCTCGGATCCTTCCGAGAATGACAGTAGGATTTTGGATCCGAAATAATAATCAAATATCAAGTTTCATACAGCAAATTATCAGGACAAGAGAGCGCAATACCTGCTCTTTGGAAATCAAACCGGGTTCTCCTTGGATCATCCAGATTTCCATTGTTGTCTCCTGCGGAGGAGAGTGTCTGTCGGGCTCATGTAGGAAGATGATTTTGCACTTCAGGTTCTGATTCAGAATCTGATGATTTATGCACACTGATATCAGAAATTAGAGGATCCAAATTAGGGTCATCACCCCCAATTTTATCATCCAAATATTCAGTAGAATAGGAAGGAAATTCAACAGTTTTCTCCTTCACTAGTTCCACCTCCTAAAGAGGCTTATCGAACTTGACAATTCTCTCGATGATGATCTATTTGGTATTGATATCCAGTATCTTGAAACCTTTAGATTCATTAGGATACCCAATAAACAGACATTCTATGCTTTGCGGTTGCAAAGCCCTTCTTTTATCAAGCAGAATCCGGGCCCATGCAGTGGATCCAAACCCCCGTAGGTTCGACACATCTAGCTTGTGTCCGAAGTATGCTTCAAAAGGGGTATTCCCTTTAATGGATGACTATGGAACCCTATTCTGAATTTATTCTGCAGCATGCATGGCTCAGCCCACAAATTTGCAGCAAGCTTCTTGGATTCCAACATACAGGTGGTCATCTCCTTGAGAGACCGATTCTTCCTTTCTGCTACTCTGTTCTGCTGGGGAGTGTAGGGGATTGAATGTTGGACCTGAATACCACTTTGGAAGCATATGTGCAGCAAATAATTACTGACATACTCCCCTCCATTATCAGATCTCAAGATCTTGATCTGAAGCCCAGAGGCATTTTCGATCAAGGCCTTCAATTCAGAAATTTTTTCACATACTTCCGACTTCTTTTTGAGAAAGAAGACCCATGTGTACCTTGAAAAATAATCAATAAAAGTAAGAAGATACATTGATCCATTCATGGATGTGACAGGCATCGGACCATTGATATCAGAATATATCAGCCCCAATATGCATGTAGCTCGGTTTGCCTTCCCCCGATCGAACTTGTGCTCAGGGTGTTTTCCAATCACATAGCCCTTGCAAATTCTCGTGGTTGCCTTGATGACCAGGAGGCCTTCAACCATGGAGTTTTTCTGTAATTTCTACAAATATTTGAAATTAAGATGGCCAAACCTCTCATGCCACAACCTACTAACCTCATTCCCATGAGTTAGCAGAGCGGTGGGCTTTGCATCCGCAACAAAGTGAGAGAACTCATAGGATTTTGCATGATGGTTTGCAAGGCCTTTAGCAATGAGTTTCTCGGATGCAATTTCTGTTATATCGACATCATTTGGACTGAAAGAAAATATCTTAGGCACTCCTGTATGTGTCATCTAATAGACTCTAAGGATATTTTATGCCAGAGACGGTACATACAAAACATTTGAAAAAATCCCATTTTCAAGATCAACAATACCTTGTCCTTCTGAAATGATGGTGGAGTAATCTCCCATGTGGATGGGGATGGATTTTTTTGTCTCCAAGGATGAAAAGGAGTCTTTTTCAACCATCATGTGGTTCAAAGCTCTAGAATCAATCAACAATGCTTTGGACTTCGAAGTGCTTGCCATGGGGCATGACCTTTTTCATGCTGTGGTTCCTGATCTTGCTGATCTCTCCTCTGAAAGCTCTCTGGAAGATTGATGTGATTTATCTCAAGGAGAGAAGTTGCTTCATCAAGATTCTTCTTCATGTAGGCATGTTTAGGGTGGAAGCCCTTCCTGCAATAAGAACACTTGACTTTTTCCTTTCCATGGTGCCCTTTTCCTTTGTTCTTCCTTGAGCCGGAAGACTCATCATGCTACTGATTTTCAACTCTAGGTTTAGGAGCATCAAATTTAGTTTTTGGATTTATCTGCTGCTTTCCTTTACCCTTCAGATCTTTGGACCCCAAGACATGAAGGGCTTGATCACGGGAGGATCTGATTATCCCCATCTGGACAAGCTTGTCATGTTCACATGTCAGGGACTCAATGAAGGCATTGAGTGTAGGCATCTTCCATCCAGGGGTTGTGAGCTTCCCCGCATGGAATGTAGAAACAAAAACTGAATAATCAGCCCTGAGTTTGGAGAGTATGGTGAGGATAAGCTGATCATCCTCCTTCTCCACTTTGCATTGCTTCAAGAGCAAAACAATATGCTTGAACTTTGTGAAGAAATCATTCAGAGCCTCGAAATTGGAGGGCTGGAGAGACTTGAGTTCATTTTCGAGCTGGTAAACCCTCAAGTCATCATGCTTTCCATATAGAGTTTCCAATTTGTCCCATATTTCTTTTGGAGTCTTTAATCCCACAATATGGAAAAGAAGATCTCAGGAAATAGAGAGGCATAAGAAACCGAAGGCTTCATCCTTCTTGTTCAAGAATCTTGATTTTTCTATGGCTGAACCGGGCTCATATTTAATGTCCATGGTGACTCTAAAGAGTCCTACGGAGCCTAGCTGAATCTCCATATAACCTTTCCATGAGTGGAAATTGTATGGAGTCAAGAGATCTACTAAAGAGGCCATCTGGGTCTGCTGGAGCGAATGCTTCACCTTTAGAAACCTGAAAATCAAAACAGAAAGGGCAATGTAAGGTCAGATAGCCTGCACATTTTAGGCTTTCATCACACCCAGCATAGTCAATCAAGAAATCTTGACCAACAAGTTCTTTACTTGGGGTATTAAGTGGTAAGCCTTGGCTTCTGGTGCAGTGCTGGATTTTTGAGCTATTGCTCAAATTTCATGCAGAAATATATCAAAAAGCTTGTTTTTGTGAGATAGAGCTTCGTCCTGCCATAAGCTCTGATACCATATTAATATTGTATATTGATCTAGGAACAAAGCATCAATCTCATCAAAGATTAATCAACAAATAACTCATGAAATGGTGTAATCGGTCTACAGGAATTGTAGCCACTCTGTATTCACATAAAGAATGAAAGATTACAATAACAATGTTATGCTGCAGGCATGAATGAATGAGCAATTCGAATCCTCAAGGAGGTCATTCGAATTGAATGAGTGAGTCTAGCTTAACAGACTGTAAGCCATAGTCCACACTCAGTTAACCACTAAATTCAAAATATAGTTGCTGCATGAGCCAACTAATCGCCAAAAATGTTTCCTTAATGTCAATAACATAACAAAAGAACAAACATAAATACATCATTAAAAGAATCAAAACATGATAATAAATAATAATAATAAAATCCCACTTCCACTCACTATCCTAATTAAAGACCCATTAACATAAAAAAAACAAATTACCCAAAATGAACACACTTTCAATCACTATTATGAATGAAAATTCCAAAAAATACACTCTATTTAGAAATAATTTTTGAACCTCTCGCAAACTTTATCAAAAAGAGAGATTACAAGGGAGTATAAATATGTTTCAAAGTCTGTCGAATTTATCCCTCTTTAATAATTTTTGAAGCCATCGAGTTTCTTTCTCTTTGGTGATCCAGAGGATAACAGAGGATAACAGATCCTTCTCTTGACAGGCTATAAAATCAGGGAACTACTATTTTCTGGATATGTTTACCCTGCTCTCACTTGTAATAGGGATTGGTCAACAAGAACAAACAATGGCGACACCATAAGGCCCAGTGTGTTATCAGGAAGTTGCTAGAGAATCTGCAGCTTTTCCTCTGATGAAAGAAATGGTAAGTTCATATTCATTTAAATTCCATTTGGAAAACACAAATAGTTTGTACAGTTTTAGAACCACTTTCTCAAACAAAAAATCAATCAGTGAAGGGAAAAATAAATTCTAGGGTTTTTATACCAAAACCAAAGACATAAAAATATGAATTCTCTTTTTACGTGGAACCTGGGATTCTAACCTGTTTTTGAATGACTTATTTAAAATCTAGAAAGAACATTTTTTCCTATCAAACATGTTTGTGGCTCTTGACCTATTTGAACCAACTACAATTCTTTTCTTTATGTTTAGAGAAAGAACTTAACAAAAACCAGAAAATGAAATAATATTATGTGATGCTTCTTCCCCCCCGATGTTCATTTATATTCTTAATGGCCACTGTTTTTCTACTCCTTTTTGTAGGACTTAGGTTCATCTGATATCTGATACGCCATGCTACTAATGCAACTTGTAATTACCAAAATCTCTTAGATTACCATGCTTTCCCTTCCCAAAAATTAAATTATGTGACACCAACTTCCTAGGCATTGACCTTTGCATTAATTGCTTGACCATTGGATTTATTTTACATTCCATTGCAGGGGCCATTTGAGTTTCACTTCAGAATATATACTACTTATAGAGATACGACCTAGAATGTATTACACTGTTTTAAGATTGGTAGAAGGATATGTGGTGTTTGTAAACATTTTAAGATATAGGAACTGATCATGAGCAACCCAAAACTACTCTGAGACCATATGTTTTTCTGTTAGTGTGGAAACTTTCATATTTGAGACCTTACTATAATTCAATTTTGTGTAACGAATTACTAGTAAGTCTCATATTTAATGTTGTCCCAATCAAGCATGATTTAGCATGGTATATTCTATAAATACATGGTCAACCACACAATTTATAAGTGCACGAAAGATAATTTTCTAAAATTTAATATGTCAACCTGTTGACATGGAACATGTGACGCCTTATTTCATAGCCAGGTTTTTGGTAAATAAAAAATTGCTTATTAAGCAATTAGGTAGTGCTGAAATACCCTTTGATACATTACTGGCAATGGACAAGCACATGATTTTATATGGATAGAATGCGCAAAAGGTACAAATACTAGGAGAAAAAGTTTTACCCTCTTCATGCAAAGCTACAAAATGGCCTAGCGAGGAATAAAACAATAGAGGTGGCCATTACTAGATAGTAGAAAGAAAAATTTGTTTTGGTCATACTGGTGTCCTAAAACTAAACCAAGATGCAATCCTTTCAAGTCTTCTTATCTAACTCATGTTGGTCAGCAATGTTTAAAACAATTGTTTACCAGAAAAGACAAAAATAAGAGGAATATTAACCATCTGTTATGCTACCATAGGTGTTGCATTCAATGTTTAAACTACAACAAGAGAGTCTTCAATTTCTTGTTTATCCTCTCTCTACCTTCCACTATTTAGTTTTTATTTCAAATTTAAATGATTAATCAATTCACCACATATTGGGATAATATACCATAATGAATTAGAGGTTGTTTCCCCTTTCCTCTTCAAATATATCCTTAGTTGATTAAGAATGTCCTCGACTAGCTAGCCTAGGTTGATCCTTTGAGAAGCAGTTTAAGAATTCAAGTGCCAATCTTTCTAGGAAGTCCCTTATTTTCCAATTCATCTATACTACAACCTTGTAGGCTGACCTCCTTCCTTGTGTATGGTTCACATCCTCTAGGTAAAATACTAAAAACCAATCTCCTCAGCATGCTTTGGGGTCAATTTTCCAGCCTCAAGGAAAATATACTTGTACTGCAAAAGAAAGTTATCCACCTATTGTTATTTCTCCATTGTTTGGGGTGTCTTATTTTATACTTTAGGTACAAGTTCATCCTTATGCCTTAGGGCCATTAGAAAAAAAAATATTCTTATGTTAATATTATCACTTAGATTGATTTGTGAAAATTGAGGAGACCTTTTCCTTGCCCTAATATGCTGGGATTAAGTAAGGTTTTCAATCCTTTCTTCAAGTCTATGTCATAAAGTTTGTCGAACTTCAACATTGAGGTTCAAATTTTGGTGAACCCAAAAGAAATTATTAGGTTTGTTCAAGTTTGTCAAACCTCATGGCCGTTGACTAAGTCCACATTTGTTTGTTCACTTTCGTTGAGTTACTTCTATAGCTTTGCAACTTCTAGTGTTTGTGTAGCAATTTAATTTCCCTATTCCTTATAAAACTCACATCACATCTCAAGCTTGTAATATGTCCTTGTTGTTTTCATGTCCATCATAACATTTTTTATGTTTATTGATGTTGATTTTTAACTATTTTATGTTATATTTCATTTTAAAGTTTATCTAATAACACACACACACACATAATCCTAATGGAAAAATTAATCTGAAGCTCACTGGAAAATTCGAATTTCAACTGAACCTAATCATTGTTGAACCTGAACTGTGTGGCTTAGGTTCAAGTAGTATTTATTAGAATGGCTTAAAAACTTTGTCGTGTTCCCACATGTAGTGATTTCCTATTATCACCTCACAAATATTCAATGAAACTGTATCACATTCAATATTTTTAATGATTTGAAATGAATATAACTTGAACTTTCACAATATCATCCATGAAATGGGAGGAAGTGCCCTTTTCATGTAATGTCCTTTTCTCTATGGACACCATCCGTGAATCGGTGGGTGTTCCCATGGGTTTTCGAAGACCAAACACATATCTATCATAGGTGGACCATAGATTCAACATAGTTTTAATACTCGAGGACGTTCCCACGACTTTCCAGAGACAAAACACATATATTCAACATAGTTATAATACTATGAGATCAAAACAATATTAATGATTTACCGAAAGCAATCAAAAGAAATATTAAACCATAATATTCTTCCATTTGTGGGTCTCATTTTTGCGCAGGGCCCTTGATAATATTCTCCCTATCAAGCCAATGTTTTCTCATTTCTACCAAGAGATATTATGGCATGCCATCAATTTGTTATTTGAACAATCATTTAAATATGTGTGAATAAAAAAAAACGTCCATGCCACACCCTCCTAAGGGTCTTCTTCTGTGTGTATATGTTTCCGAAATAATACACCTCATTAACAATAATGACAAGAAGGGAGACGAGAGGAGAGGAGTGGAGTTGAGTCATTGGGTTCGTTTCTAAGTATGAATAATTTTATTATTAGGTAACATTTCAACCAGGAGAGGCTAGGATTGTGAATATGCATTTTCAAGATCACAACCAAACCAGGAATTTTAATACGGTCCAAATATCATATCCTAGCATCCCAAAAAGGTCAAGGTTAATTCCTAACATCCCACGAGATTCAAGACTCTATCCAAACAACCCACATAGGCCACAACCTAGTCCAAACAAGCCTCAAATAGTCACAACCCTTTCTAATAGGTTGAACAGACATCAGAAAATTTACGGCTCGGCCTTAGAGGGATCCNACCCACATAGGCCACAACCTAGTCCAAACAAGCCTCAAATAGTCACAACCCTTTCTAATAGGTTGAACAGACATCAGAAAATTTACGGCTCGGCCTTAGAGGTATCCCAATGGTCATGAATTAATACAAAAAACCTTCAAACAATCACATATGAGTTTAACAATCCAACAAGGTTTCATGGTTCAAATCTAGCAGCCCGCAAAGTTCACATGCCAGAAATGGCAACCCATAAAGTCACGAACCTATCTACAACAGTTCACTAGGTCAAGCAAGGTCACAAATGTCACTTCCCATCATATAATAATCAATACAATCACGAATCAACTTGGGAAGGTTCAGTAAGCTCATGGTTCAGGGTTAGCAGTGTGAGAAAGACTACAAACTGTTAAAGTTTAGGTTTAGGATAAGTTTTAGAATAAATTATATACTTTAATGCATGAACAAAAATATAAAAAAGATTCAGAATAGTACCACTCCAATCAATTCAAACTACAATAAAATCACACATAATTTTCATCTCTTTAAACTTTAAAAATCCGTTGGTCACTATGTTAAAGTTTGTCCTCAAGATGATTCATTTACACGTACAGTAAAAAAATGATAAAATAATATACATGAGATATCAATAATAAAGAATCATAACAATTATTTTGAATCATCCTTATACTTAGATAGTTTTAGGTTTGATCTTGTCACTGAAGGGACAAGTCAACTGGGTGAAAAAATGACGTACCTTGAGAGAGAGAGGGTTAAAGCAGAAGGAAATAGACCTCAGATATTTAATCAACAGGATGAGAAACTTCAATCAATTTAGAAGAACAACCATAGTGAGTACAGTCATATTGACAAGAGACACACAGTCACACTGGGTAAGAGACACAAAGTCACGCCAACATGGATATAGTCACATTGACAGGGATTCAATCATATTGAGCAATGACATACTATCACATGGACCAAAGGAGAAGACACACACACTCACTCTGACTAGGATAAGCAGTCACAATGACAGGAATATAATCACACTATGCAGTGACACACATAGCTATGTTGAGAAACGACACACAGTCACAATGAGAAACAAAGGTATGCAGAATCAGGGTAGTCATGCTAAGCAGTGACACACATAGTCATGTTGAGAAACAACAGATGGTCATGCTATAGAGATAGAGGTACACTGAAGTAGTGTAGTCATGCTAAGCAGTGACAAACATAGTCACGTTGAGAAACAACATATGTCCACACTGTAGAGACATAGGTACATGGTCACACTGTAGTACATGGTAATGGTTCAGATCACACTAGAGGTGGGTGGGACGCGGTCACATGGGAGAAGGGTGAACTGTCATGCTTCAAGTAAATACACAGTCGTGTGGGTGCAAAAGTGAGATTGTGGGAGATGAGTGAAAAATCACACCAAGGAGTAGAATGCGGTCATGTGGACTAGGGGAAAGGAATATGATAGACCCAGTCACACTAGCAGAGGAAACACGACCATGTGTAGAAGCAACCATATATAGGTAAAAATGAGATACAAGTTCACTGGAATAAAATCATTGACGAATAACACTTTTATATATGGGTCTTGGCTTAATAATTAGGTTAACTTATAAAATCATAAAACAAAGTGGTCCAAAGTGTAATAATAAGAATGGTCGAGTAATAAAATAATACCATAAACAATAAATGGTCCAATGGTCTTGTAAGAAAACTATAAAGTAACTGTTCAATGGTTTTATAATAAAATCATAAAGTAAATAGAACTTAGGATAGTGTACCAATAGTAAAAAATAAAACCCATAATGTAAGACTCATCATAACAAGGGTACACACATAAGAGTGCTAGGACCAAGTAAAATAAAGGACCACTAGTCAGCTAAAGGCAGTCACAATAAGAAAACCCACATACCCATAAGATCAAGGTGAACCATAAAGGTGAAAAAACAACTCATTTTACCTATAGGACCAATAAGACCAAGGACTTTAATCGTTTCTCTCTCTCATGGTAAATTGTTTCATATATTTTATCATCACTATATAAGGGAAAGATTCAAACTGGATGATACGATCCTTTGGTCCTCAATACTGCTCCTAAAGGTTAGTTTCTAGTGACACCATCAAGGGGTGGCCAGTCCCTTGAGGAATAACCTAGAAATAAATGTTTAGGAGAGAGGGTATCACACATCATCATCTTGGTCAACTTAACTAAGATTCACCTAGTTAACTGATAAGGAGTGTTGCTGTAGGAACTGCTTGGTCCCAGACCAATAATCTGCCTGGTCCCAGACCAGGAAGTATTTGTCTCATCCTGCAAAATAATCCTGGACATCATGTCTAAGAAACTATTTGATCCCAGACCAAAATACCCTAGAGACATATAGGGCCCCTAACCACATGTTAGGGAATTTTCTATGGCATCAAATTTCTTGATCCTAGACTAAGAACCCCAGAAGACTACTGGGGGCCATAGGGTGCCTTCTAGGGTCTTACTCTAGCCTAGTTAACTGACAATGGTACCATCCTCTCTAAGAATGGATCTCACACCTGCACTAAATTTAACAAAACCCAGCTCCTTGAAGGTTATGTCATAAAGAACAACAACAAGAAAAAACAACCCTCGCAGGATAAGGGAGAGGTGGTGGCACTAAAAAATAGCAGCAAAAATCCCAGATGTTAGGAAAAGGAGAAAAAATAAACCCTAGATGTCAAATTGCAATAGTGAACCCTGGGGAAAATAATGAACTAGATCTCTCAACTTCTCTTATCAAGACACTCACCAAAATGAAGTTTGTGACTTTAATTTATAAACTTTAAAGGTCTTCTAGAAGGTTCATCTTCTAGTGGAGAAATTCAAAAAATAAACCTAAAATAATATTATGTTGACTTAGGGTAGGGTGCCAATGGTCAANACAAGATAAAAAAAAAAAAAAACTAAAGTTAATTCATCATAGCAAAAGGGTCAAGGTACCACAACCAAGATGGGCACTAGGACCAATAGGGAAATATAAGACCACAATTCAACAAGAGGGGTAACATCATGGTGGAAAGACAACCCTTTCACCCACAAGACCAAGGTGTACCATTAATGTGTGAAAAAAACCCTTTTACTTAGAGGGACTTTCTTCAAATATCATCTAGAAATAGCAAGTGCTCCAGGCCTCCAACCCTTCATATATGTGTTGGGGTTATTCAATTTGCGATCACAAGGGGAAGAAAAAAAATCCCTTCATTACATTCTTCCTTGAGTGAAACCCTACAATAGAAGGTGTTAGATTTGCAAAATCTTGATTAGGATTAGTACAAAGAAAAACATTCCTCTATGCAATAAATTTAGTTGAATCCAACATAAAATGTTATACAAGATCCAATCCAATGTGACAAACATCCCCTTCCAATGGCTCAACAGAAGTAACATAGACAATGCTAGAAAAATATCATCTCTAATAAATAAGCACAATATCAAGATAAATTCCACACATTCACAAGAGAGAACCCTTAGACAAAATTTGCTCCATGGAAAGATATGTCAATTAAGCTCCAAAAGAGAGAGATTCAAAAATACAAACAAGAAATAAAATGAGGAAGTAGCTCTCTATTTATAGGGGAGGATAAAAATTCCTTTACAATAAAATAGTCACTATTTCCTAAGATCTATCCTAGTGTGGGGTAAAATAATACAAAATCCCCACTTAACAACTAATTTCTAACAAATTACATCAATAAAGGGTGGTCAAAGCCACTCTTACATTACATAAGATACATGGGGCCACTAAATGAGGGGATGTCTTTGTTACACAAGGGAACAAGTGGTTTGTGATGATGCCACATGGCCTCCAAAGGTCCCTCCAAGAAGTGTGCTCCAAAGGAATGTCTACAAGACCACCCCAAATCTCCTCTTCGAATGGGGTCACCAAAAAACCAAGTACTCCAAGCAATCAAGATGTCCACCTTACCAACCTCCAAAAGCTTCCTCAAAGATCACTTGCTCCTCAAGCAATGTCCAAAAGGGGGTTTGGTACCCATCAATGTTGTCCACATGCCAACCAATCCTTCAAATCATTCCCATATTCCTCAAAGACGAAAAATGGATGTCCATAATGATCCATAATGATGTCCACAAGCAACCAATCTATCTTTAAAATGAAAAAACATCCAAGTGAAGGGCCCCATCTGGAAGGGTCCAAGTGAATACTAAATCATGAAGTAATCTCCAAGTAACAAGGTTGTCCGCTACTAAATATATAAAGAATCTCTCTTCATAATAATATGGCCACAAGGCATGCATAGAAGGCCCTAGATGCTTCCCAAGTGCAAAAATGTCTCTGTCAAGCATCCCACAAACACAAAAACGTCCTTCATAAAATAGGGTATGAGCCACGTGGAAAAAATTCCAAGTGGACCATATCAATGAGTAACTTCCAAGCATGAAATATCTCTCCTCATTGGCAAATAAAAGAGTGCTAACATGTTTCAAATGATGAATTCTCCATTAATAGGGATGAATGTTGTGATTTCTAGGGAAAACAATTAGGTGGTTGCTACCGTAAGGGGGTGCAAAGAGAGAGGTCCGTCAAATATACATGAATAAGGTTTTCAAGAGGCGATGAATCCTCTAAAAGGGATCAAACTATGTAACAGGGTTCTCCCAAAGGTGCATTCAACATGAGCTTTGATTGCTAAGTACTCAACTAATCCGAAGGGATAACCCTTCATTAATTTTTGGGGAAAAATAGTCCATTGAATGTTGCATTTTAGACCTCAAAAGGATGTTGTAGCTACCACTGAATCCTATAGGTATGTAAATTATTTCTAAAAATGCTCCTTGGAAACAGAGAAGGTCTCCAAATTCGAATCTGATCCATATAATTATTGGAAGGGACACATGCTGGTCTTATACATAATGCTTCCAAGGTTAAATGTTCCACAAAAAAAAAGAGGTCATCCTCCAACAAAAAACAAGTGTACAAAGGTGAATCGACCCTTTCTAGGGTTGTTCTTCATACCTATAAATATTGTTCAAGGGATGTCTTAACTGACCAGAATTAAAAGAGGCATGTCTACTGCTCAAAACTTCCCTTTGGTGCACAATTCTAACCCCAAAATTTACCCAAATTTCATTTTTAGGTCTGGACACACTTATGATGAGAAGTGCTCATAATTAATAAGAATGCTGCTCATCAACATATTTTACCCAAATACTTGCACATTACTACAAATTCACCACTATTAAGGGTTGAATCATGCCTAGGTTTGCTTGATTTAATGCAAATTCCAGTTTTAAATGCTAGAGAAAACTCTGTTGGAAACCCGTTGGCAACAACAATTATGAACAACTTGCACACATATCACCACACATACTTTCCATGATGTACTTAACTTCTCTGAATTCCAACTTTCTCTTTAACTTCGACAAATTATTTCGATCACTGATATGGAGAAAAAAAAATTGAGAATTGTTCTACATGAATCCATGAAGAGGGATGCATATATCTTTTTTCCATGTTAATGAGTTGTTCCATTTTTAATTGTTGGAGAAAACTCTGTTGGAAACAACAATTATGAACAACTTACACAATTAAACTCTCAAATTGAACTAAACACATAGCATTTCAAACCAGCAATAACTCCACTATCAAATGCACTTCTCAGGAGTTTCCAAGCTTGCAAATAGTGGACTGCTTGTCATGGTTTGTAGTGATGCAAATGGTTTCAAACTTCCTGATTTCTTGGTTAAACTATGGATTAGTCTGTATTACACAACTCATCAACATTCTTTCAAAGACTACTGATAATGATAATGTACTCAAGTGGCTTTATGTCCTCTTTTAGTTATTATTCTATCACTTGGGGGTATACAGGGGAAATTATATACTTTAATATTTTCCCCTACATTGTCACTATAATATTTACACCGATGAACAAATTTATGTTAAATATGTTAAGTTGTTTCTTGGACAAAGGCTACCTTGATTTTGACTTACTAGCAGTTCTTGAGGTTTAATTGTTGTTTCTACTTATGTTTGTTCCATGCTAGTCAATTTTCTTATATACACACCATCCTAGATCCAAATCCTAGGCTCTATCAAGTGCTAAGAGGGATCAAATCTCTTGAGGTAAAAACTCACTACACATGTTAATGAAATTCTTTCCAAATATGACACTTTTCATTTTAATTATATTTTCAATTATATTTAAAAAAAACTTATTTAAAATATATTTGATAAAAACCTTATTTAAATTTTTTTTACTATTTAAATTATTAAAACATTATAACTATTAAAAAATTTTAATTATTAAAACCTTAAACTTCTTAATACATTATAATATTATACTATTCCATAAATTGACTATATTTTCAATTATATTTTAAAAACCTTATTTTTTAAAAACATTTCTACTCTTTAAATGATTAAAACATTATAACTATTAAGACATTATAATTATTAAAACATTAAAATTTTTAAAACATTATAATATTATACTATTCCATAAATTGACTATATTTTCAATTATATCTTAAAAACCTTATTTAAAATATATATGAAAAAACCTTATTTAAATACATTTAGAAAAAAATGTTTTCTTTAAATTATTAACTATTAAAAAACCATATTCTAATAGTTATATTTCATAGTCTCATATTTTAAAAACCTTTATTTAAAACCTTGCAATACTATCCTAAATGCAAACATTAAAATGTTTCAAACCTCAAGATTACATACATGATTCTCACGAATTGCATAAAATAAAGTATATTAGTATTCAAAACATTTCCCTATACATGGTTTTAAAACCATGTGCAAGGCCCTCCTAAACCATATACAATAAAATCATGGGTTGTTTAGGAGGCCTTGCACATGGTTTTAAAACCATTTACAAGGCCTTCCTAAACCATGTACAATAAAACCATGGGGTGTTTAGGATGCCTTGCACATGGGTTTAAAACCATTTTCAAGGCCTTCCAAAACCATGGTTTTTTTAGGAGTCCTTGTATTAATTTGTCACAATGGTCTAGGAACTGAAAACACAGTCTCACAAAGAATACAGACAAATATGCATAAAATTGGAAAAATGGTGCTGCAATGGAAGTAGTAGCTCTATATAATCAATGAATAATTAATAATACAATACAATGATCATGCAAGATGCATGAATGCCAAGACAATTCGAATTCCCAAGGAGGTCATTCGAATTGAATGAATGGGTGTAGCTTAATTAACTGTAAGCCACAATAAACACACTAGTTAACCAACTGATCAAGTTTCAATTTACTCAACTGAGTCCTAACTAAATTCAAAGTGCAATGAATGACTGATTCTAACTAAAAGTAGCTCAGACACATGTCACTGCATGCCAACCAACAAGTGGTAGCACATCAATAACTCCAATGAACCCCGATGAGGTTAACTAAAGTCAAACTGGTCATCAGAAGTGGTTGTAGGTTCCTGTGTTAGTTCCAGTTAACAAATAATCATTAAAAATAATTAAATAATGAATTGAGGTGTCTTCACCACTTAACTTAGCTTATTGTAACCATCAATTATCAATTTGGTGCATTTATGGCACTCAGATCACTCTCAGTCTCAGTTGGCCTCCTTGACTGAAGGTAGGCATGGGTGTTCTCATGTTGATGTCATACAGTGCTCCTCTAATGTCAATTAAGTCAAAAAAACTTAGGATAGTGGTTTAACAAGGCCAAATTGATCAAATTAAGTGTGCATGGTGAGTAAATGTCTCCAACACCCCCCTTAAGCTATACTCAGGAGAAGTAGAAACATAAAGTGCATGAAATGTTAGGGCCCCAGAAACTAAGGCCATAGGTCACCCTGTACAATAATGAAACTCAAACAATGCTCAAGAAATAAATCTAAGCGAGAAAAAGAGGGAAAAACCAATGGGAAAACCCCCCCCTCAAGCTGAACACTAAAAGTAGTCTGATCACCCTGATGAATTCACCCCCAACAATGAACGGAGGTAAGTGTGTTGATGTATTTGTAACTTTGAAATGTATTCATCTATGTATCTTATGTATGGTAACCCAATGTTTATTTTGGGATATATCTATAATGTAATTGAGTCATATTATCGTGCTCCGATGTTCCGATCGGGAGGATCAATTATGTAAACAAGTCATGTCAAGTCATAGTGGGTAACCCTTTGATTTTCTAAGGGTTAAAGTCCCCACATTTCCGGGGCACTAGGGTTATTAGACGCTCCTAGTAGAGGTCAGCCCTGGTAGGGATTTAGTCATGTCGATATTAGTATAAATAGAGAACAGGAGTCTCTATTTATCACACAAGTCATACACACTCAAGTGTAGCGCATAGTTGAGGAAGGAGAAGACACTGGGGCTAGACAAGAAGAAGATTACTGCTGTTGGGATATCACTTACTATTTTGGTGCTGATTCTATCTCTGAGGAAGTTGCGGGGTTTTCTCCTTTATGGTTTCCCCGAGGAAAAACACTGTGTTCATTGTCTCTTGTGTTTGATTGCTGTACATGTTATTCTCTCAGTTAAAGATCCTAATAATGCTAGCTTAATGTTGAAAAACTAACATGGTATCAGAGCTAACCTGAGAAGAAGAGACTGTGCAGCTGCGGGAACTAGGGATTCCTAGTTTGTGGACCTTCCTCCACAGATTTTCAGCAAAAGTAAGGTGGAATAACTCTCCTCCTTAGGGCACATCTTTCTATTGAAACAGAATCCATTTCTAAGGTTTTTCAGTTTTGGACCTGTCACTACTGCCGGAAATTAGGGCTTTTCATAGAAGAGGAATTTTTTAGTGAGCCCAGGCTTGGATTGATCTCCTCCCCAAAATCAAAGTTAGGAACAAATTTTAAAGCATTTGGTTGGACATAACTCCAGAAAAGCAAAACCCTAATTTTCTCCTGAACCAACTCTACAGGATTTCAGCTCAAGTTTCAGATCTGACATATTGAAACTGGTAAGATATAAAATCCTTTGTATTTCCATTTGAGGTTCTTAGATAAGATGTCTCATCATACCAATCTTGATGAAAAGATTGAGGGAGCTGATAACTTTCGAGCCTGGAAGTATAGGATCTCCCTGGTCCTAGAAGAGAATGAATTGGACTCCTACATCCATGAGGAGGTTCCAGTTCTAGAGGGAGATGAGGAAAAATCCTTACATAAGAAGAATATGGTTATGGCAAAGAGGATCATTGCTAATTCTATCAAGGATCACCTTATCCCACAGGTGTCCTCTCTCAAGACGCCTAAAGCTATGTTTGATGCCCTAACCAAGTTGTTTGAAGGGAAGAACATAAACCGTAAAATGAATCTGAGGAACCAACTGAAGAATGTGAAGATTCATAATGCAGAGACTATCCAGTCCTACTTCACAACAGTTTCCCAGATCAAGGAAAAATTAGAAGCTATTGATGAAGAAGTGGAAAATGCAGAGATTGTGATGACTACCTTGAATGGCCTCCCTAGGTCATGGGATTATTTCATCCAAGGAATCTATGCAAGAAATAAGTTAGTCAAATATAGTAGACTATGGGAAGAATGTTCTCAAGAAGAAGCATAGATAGTAGCTCGAGAAGAGAAGATGGGAAGTGAAGACTAAGCTCTCACAATTCACTCCAAGAGAAGCAGAAGAAGAAATCCTCATTACTCCAAAGGTAAGAACTCTCATTCTAAGGATAACAATAGAAAGGATCTATCTAAAGTGAGATGTTATACATGTGATGAAAAGGGACACTATGCAAAATACTGTCCTAAGAACAGGGTTCACTCTCATAAAAGGAAGGGGAACAAAAGAAGACATCATGCTCATGCGGCAGAGGATGATGAACCATCCAGGAAGAGATCCAGATATGAAAGTGAAGACTCTTCAAGTGAGGATGAATATGTTTTGATTTCCGCTCTCACAGGTAACATTACTCATGGAAGTGATGATTGGCTTATAGATAGTGGGGCTTCCAAACATATGACTGGATTCAAGGAATCCTTTGTAAGACTATCAGAACATGACTCACCTCACAAGGTGAAGCTAGAAGATGACTACCAATATCCAATAAAAGGTAGCGGGGAATCTTCATATAAACTAGACTCTAGTAAGTCTCTAACAATGAAAGAAGTATTGATTGTACCAGGACTCAAGAAGAACCTTCTCTCCATATCAACATTGGATGCAAAAGGAATGTGGGTCGCATTCATAGATGGTCAAGTAATCATGTGGCCAAAAGGTAAGACTATCAATGATGCAATAGTGATTGGAGAACAAGAAGGAGGGTTCTACAAATTGAAGGGCCATCCAGAACAAGCCTTGGTCCATGACACAGTAGAGCCAAATGAACTTTGGCATAGAAGGCTTGCACATGTGCATTACAGAGCACTACCTATTGCAAGCAAAGCTGTTGAAGGTCTTCCAAAATTCCAAGCAAAACATGATGGTGTTTGCAAAGGATGTGCGAAAGGGAAGAATACGAAGAAGACATTTCCCAGCAGCGAAAGCAAAGCCAAAGGCATACTAGAAATCATCCACTCCAATGTATGTGGTCCTATGTCATCAAACTCACTAAGCGGGTATGCATACTATGTTTCTTTTATTGATGATTTTTCTATAAATACATGGGTTTACTTCATGAAGAACAAAGATGAAGTATTCAGTAAATTCAAGGAATTCAAAGCCTTGATTCAGAACCATACTGAAAAGAATATCAAAACCATTCGATCAGATAACGGCGGAGAATTCACTTCGAATGAATTCAAAGAGCTATGCAAAGAATCAAGGATTAAGAGGGAGTTTCCCACTCCTTATCATCCACAAAAGAATGGGATTGTGGAACGGAAGAGTAGAACCATCATGGAAGCTGTAAGAGCAATGCTTCATGATCAAGATCTTCCTATGCATCTTTGGGCTGAAGCTGCCAGAACATCGGTGTATGTATAGAACCGTACTCCACATAGAGTACTCGAGAACAAGACTCCTGAAGAAGTCTTCTCTGGCAAGAAACCAGAAGTCAGCCATCTCAGAATATTTGGCTGTCCTGTGTACGCACACATCCCAAAGGAGAAGAGAACAAAATTAGATCCTTCAGGAAAGAAGGGCATATTTGTGGGATACTCTGAAAGCTCAAAGGATTATAGAATCTATTTCCCGGGATACATGAAGATTGACATTAGCAAGGATGTGACATTTGATGAAGACATAGCTTACGACAAATCCAGAAAGAGACCTGCTGAAGAACCTGAAGAAGTAGAAGCAGAAGTACCCAGAATTCATGACACAACCATGAACGAAGAAGATCAAGATTTCGAAGAACCACAAAGCCCTATAGATCCACCTCTAGAGAAGAATCCTCATAAGAGGAAACCTACTTGGGTACGTGTACTTATCCAAAGTGTGGAAAGATATGGGGCTTCAGAAGATAATCATAGAGAAAGAAAGAGGACCAGATCCTGCTCCGGGTATGTAGCTTTACTATGTGATTTCATTGATAAAGAACCTTCCAGTTATGAAGAAGAAGCATAACATAAATAATGGAAGGATGCTATGATCGAAGAATATCAATCGATCATGAAGAATGATGTTTGGGATGTTGTCCCAAGACTAGAAGGGAAGTCGGTTGTAACTTACAAATGGATCTACAAGATCAAGCATGCTGCAGATGGTAGCATTGAAAAGTGTAAAGCAAGATTTGTAGCTCGAGGTTTCTCTCAGAAACAAGGAATAGACTATGAAGAAACATTTGCACCTGTAGCTAGATACACTTCCATCAGATCAGTACTTGCTCTAGCTACAGTGATGAAATGGAAGATACACCAGATGGATGTCAAGACTGCTTTCTTGAATGGTGTAGTGGAAGAGGAAGTGTATGTAGAACAAGCACTCGGTTTTGAGACACATGACAGAGAGTCTCATGTATGTAGATTGAAGAAAGCCCTATACGGATTGAAACAGGCACCTAGGACCTGGTATGGCAGAATTGACAGCTTTCTATCCAGTTTAGGCTTTACCAAAAGTAAAGCAGATTCCAACCTTTACTACAAGGTTGAAGATGGAAACCCAGTGATGCTCCTACTATATGTAGATGATCTATTTGTAACAGGTACAGATGGGTTGATTGTTGATACAAAGAGAAATATTGCTGCTGAGTTCGAGATGAAGGACTTGGGTATGATGCATTACTTTCTAGGTATGGAGGTGTGGCAGAGTACAGATGGAATCTTCCTTGGACGAGGGAAGTATGTAGTAGAGATCCTGAAGAGGTTTGGGATGATGGACTGTAAGACTATGGCCACACCTATGGCATCGAACTTGAAGCTATTGAGTGATGCTTCATCAGAGTCGGTTGATGCTATGATGTATCATTAGATGATTGGGTCATTGATGTACCTGACGAACACGAGACCAGATATTTGCTTTGTTGTGAACAACTTGAGCCAGTTCTTGACAGATCCAAGACATGTTCACTTGATTGCTGTAAAGCATATTCTGAGGTACCTGAAGGGTACAATTGATTATGGGCTCAAGTACGATGTGAATCAAAAGATTAACCTGGAGGGTTATTTTTATTCAGATTGGGCAGGAAATGCCATTGATAGGAAGAGCACTTCAGGGTGTTGCTTCAGTATGGGATCAGGTGTGATCTCCTGGTTTAGCAGGAAGCAATCCTGTGTGGCACTAAGTATAGCTAAATCAGAGTATGTCATAGCTTGTTCAGCTAGTTGTGAGGCAGTATGGCTACAGAAGCTACTGTCTAATATATTTGATCTCCAGTTGGATGCTACTTGTATACATTGTGACAACCAGAGTTGCATGAAGTTTTCAGAGAATCCAGTGTTCCATGACAAGTCAAAGCATATCGAGATCAAGTATCACTATATCAGGGATATGGTGCAGAAGGGAGCTGTGAAGCTCCAGTATGTTGCGATGGAGGAACAGATATATGATGTATTGCCAAATCCATTGGCTAGAGTGAAGTTTGAGTACTTCAAGGAGAAGCTTGGTGTTCTCAAGATTGAGGTTTCCTCCGAGGGAAAGTGATGAGTCCCATAGCCATTCTAACATGGTGAGAGGATTGGTTCCTTCCATGGTTAGATGTAAGGGCTGAGCCATTCTGTCATGGTGAGAGGATTGCTTCCTTCCATGTCAGATATGAGTGCTGGCCATTCTGTTGAGTAGGATAGATGTAAGGGCAACTGCCATTCTAGGAATGGAGGCATCTGGTTAGTTACCAAGACAACTCAGTCTAGGACTGAGAAGCCATTATGATGTGATAGAGGGATATGTTCCCACTTGATCAGATGTAAGGGATGAACCATTCTATCATGGCTAAAGGATTAGATTCCTTCCATGTTAGATGTGAGTGTTGGCCATTCTGACGAGTAGGTCAGATGTAAGGGAAACTGCCATTCTGAGAATGGAGGCACCTGGTCAGTTACCAAGTAGCTCAGTCGAGGATTGGGGGCCATTCTGATATGACTGTAGGATTGGTTCCTACAAGATCAGATATGAGTGCAAGCCCTTCCATCATTGTGAGTAGGGTGTGTTCCCGCCTGGATGGATGTGAGTGTTGTGCCTTTTCACAGATGATAGTAGATGTGCCTATCATGCTGGTGATTGTAAGTGCAGTGCCTTTCCACAGATGATAGTAGATGTTCCTATCATGCCAGTGGATGTGAGTGCAGTGCCTTTCCACAGATGGTAGTAGATGTGCCTATCATGCTGATGGATGTGAGTGCAGTGTCTTTCCTCAGATGGTAGTAGGTGTGCCTACCATGCTGATGGATGTGAGTGTAGTGCCTTTCCACAGATGATAGTAGTTTGTGCCTATCATACTGATGGATGTGAGTGCAGAGCCATTTCACAGATGGTAGTAGATGTGCCTACCATGTTGGTGAATGTGAGTGCTGGGCCTTTCTGATATGATTATAGGATTGGTTCCTACATGATCAGATGTGAGTGCTGGGCGTGCCTTTCTGACGATTAGGTCAGATGTAAGTGTTGGGAAAAGACCTACATGATGGCTAGGCCTACAACCAGCATGAAAAAGGGATGGCTCTGTAGAACTTCCTGTGGTGAGAAGAATCATGAGATAGCACCAATGATGATCTAGATAGAGTGATGATCCAGATCCAGTGATGATGATCCAGCAGTGATGATCCAGATCGAGTGATGATCCAGATCCAATGATGATGTCCAGTGATGATCCAGATCCAGTGATGATGTCCAGTGATGATCTAGATCGAGTGATGATCCAGATCCAGTGATGATGTCCAGTGATGATCCAAATCCAGTGATGATTTCCAGTGATGATGTCCAATGATGATCCAGATCCAGTGATGATCCAGATCCAGTGATGATCCAGATCCAGTGATGATGTCCCATGATGATCCAGATCGAGAGATGATCCAGATCTGCAGATTGATGATGAATTGAAGATGGAGATGATTTGAAGACTCAAAAGACATGAGATGTAGATGACGAGATGATCCTGTTGATGCAGAGAAGAAGACCAGTGCTGAAAATTGTGTCAAAAGAATACATTCCTAGTTAAGAGGGAGTGTTGATGTATTTGTAACTTTGGAATGTATTCATCTATGTATCTTATGTATTGTAACCCGATGTTTATTCCGGGATATATCTATAATGTAATTGAGTCATATTATCATGCCCCGATGTTCCGATCGGGAGGATCAATTATGTAAACAAGTCATGTCAAGTCATAGTGGGTAACCCTCCAATTTTCTAAGGGTTAAAGTCCCTACAGTTCCGGGGCACTAGGGTTATTAGACTCTCCTAGTAGAGTTCGGCCCTGGTAGGGATTTAGTCATGTCGGGATTAGTATAAATAGAGAACATGAGTCTCTATTTATCACACAAGTCATACACACTCAAGTGTAGCGCATAGTTGAGGAAGGAGAAGACACTGGGGCTAGACAAGAAGAATATTACTGCTGTTGGGAGATCACTTACTATTTTGGGGCTTTTACTGTTTTGGTGCTGATTCTATCTCTGAGGAATTTGTGGGGTTTTCTCCTTTATGGTTTCCTTGAGGAAAAACACTGTGTTCATTGTCTCTTGTGTTTGATTGCTATACTTGTTATTCTCTCAGTTAAAGATCCTAATAATGCTAGTTTAATGTTGAAAAACTAACAAAGTGAACTTCTTTTTTGAAAATCTCTTGGTGAAGATGTCTGCAATCTGCTCATCAGTCGAGTAGTATTGCAGAATGATGGTCCTATCATGCACTAGCTCTCTGATGTAGTGCATGTGTATCTCTACATGCTTCTTCCTCTTCCTAGTAACTAGATCTATGGATATATTAATAGCACTTTGATTGTCACAAAAGAGGATAGTGGAAAAAGTACTACCAAGTTCAAACTTTGAAAAAATGCCTTACAACCAAACAACTTGGATGCAACCATTCACCGCTCCTCGGTACTTGGCCTCTGCTGAAGACAATGCTATGGTGGCTTGCTTTTTACTAGACTAGCAAATGGGGCCACCACCAAACATGAAGACATATCCTGAAGTAGACTTTCAATCAATAGAATCACCCACCCAATCGAAATATGTGTAACCAACCAGCTCTAGCTCGGAGTCTACAACATAGTGAATGTTGTAGGTCCTGGTTCCCTAAATATACTGGAGGATCCTCTTGGCTGCCTTCTAATAAAGATCATGAGGCTGCTGAATGTATCTTGACACAACATTCATGGAATAACAGATATCAAGCTGAGAATGAGTCAAGTAGAGCAAGCTACCTATCAGCTATCAATAAATAGTGCAGTCCATGTGAGGTGTGCTTTTTCCTTCTTCAAGGCCGATCCTTCAAAGGAAAGGGAATGGAGTGGCCTTACATTCAGCCATGTTAAACTTGACTAATAGGTCTGATATGTATTTGGACTGAGTGACCATTATCCCATAAAAAAATTTCTCAATTTCGAGCCCCATAAATTGCTTCAAGAGCCCCAAATCACTCATTTCAAATGCATTATGGAGAGCAGTTTTGATGACTGAAATAGAAGTAACTATGCTACTTGTAATCAGTAAGTCATCAACATATAAAACAATAATAATCAAATGACCATCAGACTGCTGTATATACACATTTGGATCTGATTTATACCTTTGGATGTTTTGCGAGAGAAGGAAGGAATACATCTTGGAATACCACTCTCTTGGGGCCTGTTTTAACCCGTATAGTGACTTCTTTAGCTTGCAAAAAAAATATGGATCAGAAATGTAGCCCTCAAAATGCTTCATGTATATCTCCTCAGGAATATATCCATGCAAAAAGGCAGAATTAACATCCATATGATGCACTTCCCAGTGCTTAGATGCAGAAATTGCCAAAACTAGGGGGATGGAGTCCATTTTTGCAACTGGTGCAAAAGTCTCATGGTATTCCACACCTTAGATTTGGGAGAAACATTTTTCTAACAGCCTTGTATTATATTTTTAGGTGCTTCCATCAGTAGAAACCTTAGTCCGAAACACCCACTTGCATTGAACCAATTTCCTCCCCGGAGGAAGAAAAACTAGCTCCCAAGTGGTGCTTTTCTGAAGAGAATTCATCTCTTAATCCATGGCAAATTGCCATATCGGATCCTTCCGAGCATGGAAGTAAGACTTAGGGTCTGAAATTATCATAAAATAACAATATTCGGAAAGCAAATAATCAGTACAAGAGAGCGCAATACCTTCTCTTTGGAAATCGGACTGGGTTCTCCTTGGATCATTCGGATTTCCAATGTTATCTCCTGCAGAGGAGAGTGTCTATCGGGCCCAAGTTGGGAGATGATTTTGTACTTCAGGTTCTGATTCAGAATATTATATTTTCTATAAACTGATATCAGAAATCAGAGGATCCAAATCAGGGTCATCACCCCTAATTACATCATCCAAATATTCAGTAGAATAGGAAGGAAATTCAGCAGTTTTCTCCTTCACTAGTTCTACCTCTTGAAGAGGCTCATCGAACTTGACATTGCTTTCAATGATGATATGTTTTGTTTTGATATCCAAAAGCTTGAAACCTTTTTATTCATAAGGATATCCAATAAACATACATTCTATGCTTTGCGGTTGCAAATCCCTCCTTTTATCAAGTGGAATTCGGGCCCATGCAGTGGACCCAAACACTCGCATATTCGACACATCCATCTTGTGTCCGTAGTATGCTTCGAAAGGGGTCTTATATTTCATAGATGAGTGTGGCACTCTGTTTGGAATATATGCTGCAGCATGCATGTCTTCATCCCACAAATTTGCAGCCAACTTCTTTGATTCCAACATACATGTGGTCACCTCCTTGAGAGACCGATTTTCCTCTCCGCTACACTGTTCTGCTGGGAAGTCTAGGGGAAAAAATGTTGGATATGAATACCACTTTGGGAACATATATGCAATAAATAATTACTGACATACTCCCTAACATTATCATATCTCAAGATCTTGATATTTTGGCCATATGCATTCTCAATCAAGGCCTTCAATTCAGTGAATTTTTCCAAGACTTTCGACTTCTTTTTGATAAAATAGACCCATGTGTATCTGGAAAAGTCATCAATGAAAGTCAAAAAATACCTTGATCCATTCATGGATGTGATAGGCATGGGACCACTGATATTAGAATGTATCAGTCCCAAGATGCATGATTCTCGGCTTGCCTTCCTCCGATCGAACTTATGCTCAGGGTGCTTTCCAACAACACAACCCTTGCAAATTCCAGTGGTAGCTTTGATGACCGGGAGGCCTTCAACCATAGAATCTGTAATTTCTGCAAGTATTTGAAGTTCATATGGCCAAACCTCTCATGCCACATTCTACTAACTTCATTTCCATGAGTCAGCAATGTGGTGGGCTTTGCATCCGCCACAAAATGGGAGAACTCGTAGGCTTTCGCATGATGGTTTGCAAGGCCTTTTGCTACAAGTTTTCCAGATGCAAGTTCTGTGATCTCTACATCATTCAGGATAAAGGAGACTCTCTTGGGCACTCCCATCTGTGTCATTTGATAAACAAGGAGGTTTGATGCAAGAGATGGTACATACAGAACATTGGAAAAATAACCATGCTCAAGATCTACAGTACCTTGTCCTTCGGATATGATTGAGGAGTCATCTCCCATGTGGATGGGAATGGATTTTCTGGTCTCCAAAGATGAGAAGGAGTCTCTTTCAGCCATCATGTGGTTCGAAGCTCCAGAATCTATCAAGAGTGCTTTGGAATTTGAAGTGCTTTCCATGAGGGCATGACCTCTTTCATTTTCGGTTCCTGATCTTGTTGATCTCTCCTCTGAAATATTTCTAGAAGATTGATGTGTTTTTTCTCAAGAAGAGAAATAGCTTCATCAATTTTCTTTTTCATGCAATCATGTTCATGGTGGAATCCCTTCCCGAAGTATGAACACTTGACTTTTTCCTTTCCATGATGCCCTTTTCCTTTGTTCTTCTTCGAGCCGGAAGGCTCTTTATGCTGTTAGTTTTCAACTTTAGGCTTAGGAGCTTTGAATTTGGTTTTTGGGTTCTTCTGCTGCTTTCCTTTACCCTTCAGATCTTTGGGCCCTGAGACATAGAGGGATTGATCATGAGAGGATCTACTGATCCCCATCTGAACAATCTTATCATGTTCACTTGTTAGGGACTCAATGAAGGCATTGAGTGAAGGAATCTTCCATCTAGGGGTTGTGAGCTTCCTCACATAGAATGTAGAGACAAACATTGAATAATCAGCTCCAAGTTTGGAGAGTATGGCAAGGATGATCTCATCATCCTCCTTCTCCACCTTACATTGCTTCAACAATAAGACAATGTGCTTGAACTTTGTGAAAAAAAGCATTTAAGGTCTCGAAATTGGCAGGTTGGAGAGACATCAACTCATTTTCAAGATGATATACTCTCAAATCATCTTGCTTTCCATACAGGGTTTCCAATTTGTCCCAAATTTCCTTTGGAGTCTTCAATCCTAAGAGATTGAAAATAAGATCCCGGGAAACAGAAAGGCACAAGAATCCGAATGCTTCATCTTTCTTGTTCAAGAATCTAGCTTTGTCTATCACAGAAGCAGGCTCTTATTCAGTGTCCATAGTGACCCTATAGAGTCGTATGGCATGTAGTTGGATGTCCATGTCTCCTTTCCATGAATGGAAATTGAACGAAGTCAAGAGTTCTACGGAAGAAGCCACCTGGAACTGTTGGAGAGAATGCTTTTCACTTGTTAAAACCTGCAAATCACAACAAAAGGGGCACTGTAAGGTCGAATAGGCTGTACATTTTAGGCTTTCATCCACCCATCATAGTTGATCAAGAAAGCTTGACCAACAATTCCTTAACTTGGGGTATTAAGTGGTAATCCTTCGCTTCTGGGGCAGTGCTGAATTTTTAAGCTTTTGCTCAATTTTTCATGCAAGATCTATCAAAAACCTTGTTTTTGAAAGATTTGAGCTTCGTCCCGCTATGTGCTCTAATACCATATAAATTTGTCATAGTGTTCTAAGAACTGAAAACACTGTCTCACAAACAATACAGACAAATATGCATAAATTTGGCAAAATGGTGCTGCAATGGAAGTAGCAGGTATGTATAATCAATGAATAATAAATAATACAATACAATGATCATGCAAGATGCATGAATTCCAATACAATTTGAATTCCCAAGGAGGTCATTCGAATTGAATAAATGGGTGTAGCTTAACTGACTGTAAGCCATAGTAAACACACTAGTTAACCAGCTGATCAACTGCTGATTGACTCAACTGAGTCCTAACTAAAGTTGGAGTGCAATGAATGACTAAGTCTAACTGAAAGTAGCTCAGACACATGTCACTACATTCCAACCAACAAGTGGTAGCGCATCAATAACTCCAATGAACCCCGATGAGGTTAACTAAAGTCAAACTGGTCATCGAAAGTGGTTGTAGGTTCCTGTGTTAGCTCCAGTTCATAAATAATCATTAAAAATAATTAAATAATGAATGGAGGTGCCTTCACCACTTAAATTAAGTGATTGTAACCATCAGTTATCAATTTTGGTGCATTTATGACACTCAGATCACTCCCGGAGTGCTCCGCTTGGCCTCCCCAAATGAAGGAGAAGGCTCAGTTGGCCTCCTTGACTGAAGGTAGGTGTGGGTGTGCTCATGCTGATGTCAATTAAGTCAATAAAAAATAGGATAGTGGTTTAACAAGGCCAAATTGACCAAATTAAGTGTGCGTGGTGGGTAAATGTCTCCAACACCTTGCATATGGTTTTAAAACCATGGGTTGTTTATGAGGCCCTGCACATGGTTTTCAAACCATGTGCAAGGCCAACATTTTTGGGGATAATTAAATTTTTTATTTTTTATTATTTTGTTAGGAACAAACATTACAATATCTTGTGGACATTTTTTTGGGATAATTAAATATTTTATTTTTTATTATTTTGTTTTTAACAAACATTACAACACCTCCCTCATATTCAGCAATATTATTTTTGGTTAACAGAATATGGACAAATGTTACAAAATCTCCTTCATACAAATGTTACAAGATCTCCCTCATACTAGGCTGTAGAGCACCTCTCGCTTCAACAAGAAAAAGATGAATATTTCATATTAGTTCTCTCAACCATCTTCTTGAAACAAAGGGAAATCATTAGGGATTATCCATGGTTCAAGTCATGAGAGCTCCGGTGTTTCAGACTCCAAAAACTATGGATAAAGGTATGGAGAACTATTATTGTGCCACGTGTCGTTGACAAGTTATCACTGAGATATGTCAGGATATGTTGATTGAGTATATAAAACTGTTTATCTATCCATTTTTGGAAAAAAAAATTCCAAGTGTCTTTTACCATTTATTTTGTTATACTATGTTTTCCAAGACATGTATGTTTATATTCATGGTTACCAATGCACCAATGGAGATCAATATTATTAAGCTCACCAACAAACCAAAAACCACCTCAGGTATGTCACATAGCTTGGAAATGATGGAAATCATTAAAATTCTACATTAGCATGCTTGTAAACCATATGATATAAACCAAGTACCAAAGTAATATTTCCCCAAACAACAATTATTTTTATGAACGAAACACGAAATTGGCTAAACTTGGAAAAACAATACATGAGTGAAATTTGCATCAAAAATATAAATATGTAGATTCATCTCAATGAAACCATTCACAAAATAGAGGATAGGTATAGAAAGAAGGAATGGATACAAGAATAGGTTGAATTGGTATATGACCAATTCATGCTCTTGTGGACCACAATATAGGAGTATGACCCATATATTGAAGACCTTATAGTTCATTCCTCGCTTGCACACTTCGAATATTAGTTGTAATGAGAGGTCCACATAATTAAGAAGGGAAGTAATAGATGAAGGTAACATGCGTATACATATATTAAATAAACCATAGCTTAGATACTAAAAAGTATAAATCCTAAAATAGTGACCATATAATGTATCTAGGAACAATTACAAGAAGTAGCCAACAAATCTCAAGAGATTTTCTGCAACTCAAAATTAGATCCAAAATGTTAAACTCTACAAGTACCTCACCTAATCTATTTATGAAAAAATTAACAAGATCCATTAGGAGGTTGAGAGGGATGCAAACCCCTTACTTTGGGATGATAATTTAATATTTTTTAAAAAGGTTGATGATAAACTCAACCAAGTATACCATGCAAGTAAATTGGTTTAGTCCTAGTTGTGCTAACTTAGACTGCCCACCATAAGTCATATCACCTCCTTAAAATAGATTTAGAAACAAAAAAAATTAGAGTGGCAGTGCTTGAAGACACTCGACCATGATAATTTATATATTGTAGCTTTAAACAATCCTAGCTATGAACTGGTCCAAGTTGTGTTTTTCATTAATTTTGAGGTCCAAAGGGGAAATCATGTCGATGGGGAGACTTGAACCATCATCTTTGCAATATCATCCTTCAATTAAAACCTCTAACACTATATTACCTATATTATTGTAAATGTTTTAGTGTAAAGTGAATCCATATTTGCAACTTGGCTCTTCCTACAACATTGACTATAATATTTGACAAAACATTGACATTGTCTCTTCTCATGTTTAATAAATTTCATATCATTAGGTATTCCATATGTGTCTATTCTTGAAAACATTTAGAGTGTATAACATCCATCAAAAGACTATTAAACATCACTTATTCATGTATCTTATTTGAATTAGGTGTATCACTTATCTACATGAATTAAGTACATCTCAATGTTGCGAAGGGAGTGCATGCAACATTTGTTATCCTCATTGTCATAATTCTCATCCACTTCCTCGCCATCCTCCTCTTCCTCCTTCTCATCCTCATCATCATCATTGTTATCATCGTCCTTGTCATCATCATCATCATCATCATTGTTGTTGTTGTTGAGTTTTTTAAACCAATTAATATGTATCTCATAGTTCACGTCATGATGCATGGTAAAAAAAAGAGCCATACACCATAACATTTTCCTCTATGGATCATGAGCCATATGTAGGGCCGCTAACCATCACATGAATCCCATATAAAGAATCCTTAGATTACAAGTGGGGTATCATGGCCATTTTGACATTTACAACATCAAGGATGGTTATTGGAGCTTAATACACGGTGTTAGATCAAAATCTGGGTTATTAGGAATGGAAATTATCTCAATGTCTCATGACCTATACCACCACACAAGCCTAATTAGGAAATATTTAGCTTATGAGTAATGCATTCACCAGTTTTAGTATTTTCACTTTATGGATGGTTCTAAGATCCTATGCCATGGTATAGGATCAAAAGGAAGATCTAAATCCAAAAGGTAGGACATATCATTTTGATTTAGCTTCTCATCATAAAAATCCCATTTTGAAACACAATTGTGATTTCATGGCTCACACATGAAATAATTGTTTTGTACCTTGTTTTGTAAGTGTTATAACCACCAAAATGTATTCATTCAACTTTAGTTATATTAAAAAACAACTATTTCAATATAAATTCAAAAACCATAAATCTCAAACTCTTGGTGGGCACTAATTTTTCTCAAAATTACCGCCCATGTAATCTTGGTGGAAGAAGAGAGAAGAGGAAATGGAAATTTTTAGAACTAGAGCAAATGGGGCTCAAATTACCTTCAAGACTAAGTGATACATTACAATGAATTGAAAGAGATCCTCAAGCAGATCAACGCTCAATAATCTTTGGTTTGAACAGAGAGTTTGCTACAATAAGGATTTTTTCATCATAGCTTCTGTGGATTGCGATAGGGATTCAATGTAAGGAATCCCTTAAGGATAATTAACAATACTATTCTAGCATACTGAAGATACTTTGATCCTATCATCTAGCATAGAGTGCAACCAAGAAATATGTTTTTCAATTGTCATTTAGAGGAGCAACCTTCACTCTTATACATCAGATATTTAGTGAGAATAGATAAACCCTTTTCCTGACCTTTTTCACAGAAATACACAATATTAATTCCATATCTGGAGAAAATCATCTAGCAGCATAGTATATAGTCAACTATTAAGAGGCTTTTGTTGATATAAAATTTCAACATTTAGCTTGTATGCAATGATCAAAGAATATTCCCTTTCGAGTTGGTTGGATAAGGTACAATGCAGGAGGATGGGTGGTGTGTTGTAGCTCTATGAGTTGTATTCTTCTTTCCCAGAAAAACCAAGTGAGTGTTCGAGCCTTTTGGGTACCACTACATAAATGGCTTATGCACAGTTTGAAATGGTTCTTGGAAAACTTATGTGGTGGGATGCCCAACTTTGGAGGAGGCCTTTGTATCATCCGGATGGTCCACATAGGGAATATCATCTGCACCCTTGAGGGGGATCTACTGGACTATTTTGAACCCGCTCATTGCAATAAATATTTCAAAGATTCTTTGCATGATTTTGAGGGATATGTTTTCCTTTGAAGACGATGAACCTGAAGTTTAGGGTATGTCCACCTATTTTTTCATTCTGGTCTTTTTTTTATTTTTTGTGGCTGAAAAATATGATACGTGGGATGAAAATAACTGCAATGGTGTTTCAAAAATTTCTATTAAGAGGAGATACAAATTCCTACATATGTTCATTTGCATAAACTATTTTTTCTTACCATGAACCTGGATGAAGATCACCTATATTTAGGGAATTAAAAATTCATGGATCACCAGAATGTTGGGAACTTGAATCTACACCACTCCTTTTCAACTCCTTGATCATAAATCACATAATGAACAATAATGTAACCAATATAACTAGAGGAGACAAACTCCACATATAATAAGTATTTCTACTTGATATACATACTTGTCAAATATCGGTCTTCTTTGATGTGGTTGATTACACTCAAAAAATTCAAACAATAAGTATATATTTTATGAGGTTGCACCATAGCTGCAAACATGTTTTTCATAATGTGCACACAAATATGAACTTGAGACCAAATACTATGGTATTGTTGAATCATCTACTATGGAAGGTTTTGGAAAAAGATTTGAAAGGATAGGAAGGTTTCCATACATAGTGTTCCAAACCATTTTCACACTTTTCTGAACATCCATGCAATATGTTGGTGAGGTTGTTGACAAGCCAAATAATTGGATCCCTGATAAAAGGGGAATAGAGTAGGAACAAAATAGATCTCCATTAGTTACCAACCTTGCTGAATGTTGTATACATTGGCCCTTTAATTCTAGACCATAGTTATCAGGATTTTCATACCGCTTCCAAAAAAATTTGAACAGAATGTCTGGGATCTGGAAGTTACAAATTAAACTTGTAAGGTTCCAAAATTGCTTTGTTTTTGTTTTGAGTAGCCCCTCTAAACGGATTGTGGCCCAGTTACCATTCAAAGTGTTTTCTTTACTTTTTAATTTATTTTCTAAATTCATGCATTAGAAGAGATTCCCAATGCATCTTGTAATCATAGTACTCATGTCCAACCAGAGAACCAACCTAGTAGGGTCCATGCACATGGAAAAATCCATTGAAACAAATATTCCAAGTCTAGGATTACATCTAATGAAAACAGTCAAATAAGTCTATAACATGTGACATCAAATGAACTCTAGTAAGCCACAAGTATCTTCTATTTTATTCATACACAAGTATGCGTACATACTATGGATGAAAAATCCAAATCCCTTTATCCATGAGTGAGATTACATTAAATAGCCTAGGTTCCATGGCCATTGGCATTCTATATGCCTATGACCATTGATCTTTTTTTCTTTTTAATTCAAAAATATTACAAAAATAAAAATACAAATTGAGTCTCCTCAGTGCTATATTGTATCTCTTTGGAAGTTTTAATTCATAGTTACAATTTTGCGTATCAGGGACTTGCACAACAACAGGAGACATGACATTTAAAACCTTCTCAAACTCAGATATGGGACTGAAGAGTGGTAGTGCAATATGTTTTGACATCATTTCATACTCATATGAAGAATCAATAGACTTTAAAAAAAAAGAGCCTTATCTTTTGATTCATCATGCAAGGATGAGTCATTCCCAATCCCCATAAAAGTAGCATTCGAAACTAATCTATTCTAAAAATAAATGCTCTGTATGGTCACTATTACTTGTATGGATTTCCTTTAGTGTCTCAAGTAGATATCCCAATCTCTTATATCACATATGTGATTGATTGTCTCTAATTTTTATTTTAGGCACATTTGTCTTGGCACTAAAATATCTACTTCGAGTGCCATTTGAAGAAGCTTGACTAAATCCAGATGAATCATCTTCCTTTTTTCTAACTTCATTGACCATTCTAAAAATTACTGTACAACCATGGGAGTCAGCTATATATTTATTGGTTGCATAGGCCTTCCCACTTTTTCATTCAACTCGAACCCATTTTTGTGCAACATGTTCAAATATGTGATGTATCTCATTGTTTCTTTTGCAATAAATCCTATTTCCTGTGATTGAAGAAGCCATGGCTTTCAAAATGAGATTTCCTTGCTAATGTTTCTACCACATCTCTTGGGCTATTGATTTAGATGTTCTTGATGTGGAATGATAAACTATTCTAGTGTCCTCCATCTAAATATTTGTACCCTTAGAACAATTTTATTTGTGAGGTATCAACTTCTTCCTTCTGAAAAAAGGGTTTACTGTCATCCATAGTAGAGGGGTCTAGTTTCCTTTCCTATATACTCTTCCTTTTTTTTGTAACATACAAGTTTAATTTTTCTGTATCTTTCTTTTCCTTTTCTTGAGAGGGAAATTTAGTCCCATTTATATGACCATCCTCAAGGTGCTTATGAACCTTTTTCCAAACACACAAGTTATTTCCCTTCCCAACTAGACCATAACCAAGGACAAGACTAATGTTTCGAATGCCCCCACATATGGACCTATTTGAAGCAGTACTCTTTATAGAGAAATTTTCTCCCTTGACAAAACTATGGCCCATAGTACTTTTAGAACTCATGTTCATATGCACATTGTAAGTCAAAAGGTGCTTCTCCACTTTCTCCAGCTGCAGCTCTATGGCCCACTTTTCAATCATCACCAATTCCCTTTCCCTTTGCTTTTATTGACTCATTGTTATACTGATCAATATGCCTCTTTCCACCATCCATGCTATTATTTCTACCGAATCTATTATCAGTCCCATGAGCAAACGTATTATATCCTTTTGTTAAGTTACTGCTAGTTGAGTCTGTTCGATTGGAAATGCTATAGGAATTTGGCATCCCACTACTTATGGTCATTTCAGATTTGTAGTAAGTGTTACTGTTAACATTCCTCTGTCTATTCCTATCTCTAGAGACACTCTAACATGCAAATGAAGTAACTCCCACATTGACAGATAGATGTATTTGTGTTTTTTCAGTGCTTACTTGATTAGAGAAACTTCCATTTGTATGACTATGTATGTGTTCTTCATATTTCACTTTCATAAAGTATAAGAGTTGGATGCAAATTCTATCAATTATCCAAGATTGTAGAAATAATGTTTCCTCACTTTCAGAATTAAAAATAGAATTATTCCATACTGCATTGGATATATGCTTCTCTTCCTGTTGATTGACGATACATACATTCATTTCCAAGCTTTCAAATTTACAGTATCCTATCCTTAGTAAAGCGAAGCATGTCTTAAAGGAATCATACGAATATAAATCATGCCTATAACTTCCTCTTGTGCGAAGCATGTCTTAAAGGAATCATACAAATATAAATCATGCCTATAACTTCCTCCTATGGAGCGCTTCCCCTAAGGGAGTGAACCTAAGTTCTGAAAACCTCCAAGTATTTCCTTTCTGGCTATTCCTTGGTATCCACACTCACCTTATATACACTTGAATGCCCGTATATTAAGGAGCTTTGTGTCCACTTTAACTGACACGCCCAAACAAACTCCATGGAGCGCTAACCAACCAGACACTATTTTAACCAATGCTCCACCAAATCGCCCATCCAACACCCAACGTTTCACGTGAATCACCCAACACTCAGGCATTTTTCACAATATCCCACCTTCGCATGGTTCAACGGGCATTTCTCTAAGCCCTAAGGGAACCCCACTTTCGCTAATGGAAGTGGATCTGACACCCAACACCATGAGCATTTGAAAACCTCCAGTATGATCCTCCATAAAACTTTACAAAATTATAACTCCACAAAGATATGGAAAATGAATTGATCTGTTGCAAATTTAAAAAGACAATAGATATTAGTATTGACCCATCCTCTCTCCTGTAAAGATTATCCTAGGTGAGGATGTCATTCTCACAACATCCTTGAGGATGTTTTTATCACAACATAACCAGGTGAAACACTTGAGTTAAAGGGGTACTTTCTATTTCTAGATGACCATGTGCTACCATTTCTAAATTTCTGGAAAGAGGGACTACACAATGAAGGTGTAAGCATCCTTTTCCATGAAATGTCCAATCGAAAGGTTTCCATTCTATGCTAAAACATAGAATTCCTCACTTAATCTAATATAAACCCAATTTAATGTAGAAATTTACTTCAACCACTTCTCAATATAAACACCATTGAGACCCATATCTTCTACTGATATCCAACAAGAATCTGATAGTTGAGATCCTGGTAGTCTTTTAGTGTAGTTTAATATTGAAAATCCCATTGCAGGGATATGGTTAAGGATGAAAGGAGATAATTGATATTCATCTTCTCCTCTAGTATTAGGGTCTACACCAACGTATACCAAATTCCCATTACCAATCCTCCATGACAAATCTTGAGTGATCCAGGAAAAGGATCTGATGAAGCCATTCCAAATGATGGATGCACCCTTGACCATCTTCTCCTTATTCCCGATCCAATATATAAGAGATTTTTTCTTGATATATTTGGAATGAATAACTTTGGTCCATAATCTTGTGTGAAATAAACTCCGCCACATACTCTTAATTATGAGGTCCAATCCAAACTAAAAGATTTTTTTGATATTCTAGTCACCATCATTATAAGTTTGAGATAATTTCTCCCAGTTAACAAGGTGAATATTTTTACCACCTTGAGCTCCAAACCAAAGGAAGTGATTTTTTTTTGTCTAACTAGATGTAGAATTGAGGTAGGTATAGTCTCCAAAGATAAATAGTAAACTAGTATGCCCACCAGCACTAAGTGAACCAAGGTCAATAAACCACTCAAAGATAATTATATGAAGGACCAATGTTTAATATGAAACTCAAATTCTTTGATCAATCACTGCCAATCAACAACTCTGTAACCTAGTGGTTTCAATAGAAACCCAAGTACTTAAATACCAATCCCAGGTTAACAAATTTAAAGGACACTAAAGCATATATCTATTCCACCGTCCCCACCTCCCACTCCATTTCTATAAAATTTTGGAAGCATGACCTCCATCCCATATGAAATACAAAAAATGGATATAATCTCAAAAAAATAAGACCACTCCTCTACAACATCAACACCAAAAAGGATAACACCATCAATAAATAAAATATAAAATAAGAATAAATTAGGAGTAATTTTTAATTGATTGATAATAGTGCTTGTCATTACTTCTTTTAATTCAATATAATTCATTTTAATGTTTGTTACTTATTTTAATTGATTGGAAATATCATTACTCTTTTGAATGTTTTTAAAAGGCAATGTTTGTTTGTTGTTTCTCTAGGATGTGTCATATGATGGGAAGGCCATGTACTTAGAAAGAACTCATACAATACTGCTGTGCTTGTCCTTTATAATAACCTCCCATTTATTTAATATATTTAAATATATTTAAATTAAATGACATTTCTTAGATTTGTTGGATGCATTATGTTTAGATTGATTGCACGACATTCATTCAGATTTTTCCATCAGAGAGACAATGTTTTCTTCACCCACATCTTAACACGGAGCTTTGGAGATGTAGAATCAACTCTCGGCATCAATGGTCTGCAAATGGTGGAACCACACACTCACATGTGTTTCCCACAATATAACCATTAGGATTTCATATTATATTATTTGTGAACCTTTCCAAAATGGACAGAAACCAGGTATGGATTTAAAATCTAGGATTGGTAGGGTTTGTGAATAAATGCTGCTCAAGGAGATTGCATTATTTTCAATACACACTATTTGTTGGATTCTTGCATTGAGGTTGTCTCTAGTATTTGTAAGAGTCTTACATCTATCGGTCTTCAGTATTTCCATATTTTGTCTGATGTTTCCCTCAATTCATAGAAAAATTGCAAGAATCTCCTAGATTTGAGTTTAAACGACACATCTAGATTCACTCTATCATGTTTGTCAAGAGTATTAGAGAATTATGAGAGGATTCCAAAGGTCTCACTAGGACTTTTCAAACCCATTGGTATTACCTTGGACATTATGTCTCTGGCTACCCACTACCTCCATATACAATGTAGGCCTTGAGGGAGTTATTGGGGCAATGAACTCTCATTCCATTGCATATCATTATTATTTATAGATCACAACAAGATTTTAATACTGATTTATGGGTTTGAAATAATTTAGGTATTTTAATCACCTTTTCCCTTCAAAGGATGCCTCTCTTACCATGATTGTGCAGAACTGTAGAAACCTAGACAAACTTTGCTTGTAAGTTTAGGGATTTGCGAGTTGAGGGATTCCCAAAGTCTACTCTACTGGGTATAATGGAATACAAGGCTCTAAAATCCCTTGATATTCATCCCTTTGCTGGGAAAGGTTTGGATATGTTTATTTTATGACAAAGGAGGTCAAGTTTGCAATTCAAATAATATTTCAGTGCTGTAATACATGGGATGCTATCATTGAAATTAAAATATTGATCAATTTCTATTGTATGTAATTTGATTTTTAATGTACATAGTTACATGCAGTGTACAAGTGAAAATTATTGCTGGTTTCTTTTGTTAACTCCGTGTTTTAATTAATTATGAAATAGGATTAGCATTAAAATTTCAAAAATCGTACTACGATCAAAGGATTATCAGGTGTCGGTTATAAAAATTATTATCATAATAGTATTGACTAAATTAAATCTATTACCCTAATCATTCTTTGTATGGTCAACCATGAACTGAGAAGTGATATAGAATTTGTTTCTCTATACGAGGAATTAATTACAGTGATGCAAACCTTACTACAAGTTTTGATCCACAAGGAAATAATTGTATCAAAAATACTTTTTTGGGTGCACATGCAGGCTAAGATTTCCCTTGAGCCTATCCTCAGGTATGGAGATATGATTATGTTAGATACTTTAAATAGAACAATTACATATTTGGAAATTTATTAATTTACCTATAACGTGTTTATAATCACCTTTTGATGGAATACATGTTTAATATTTAGGAAAAAAATGCAATTTATGGCAGCCTAGTCATTCACTAGATAGATAAACCCTTTTTTTCCAGTAAATTTGAATTGGTATAATTTCTTGCAAGCATACACGGTATCTGGTACATGATATTAGGTTCACCCAACATAGTATATGTTTTTCCAGTCCCATTTTGTCCATAGGAAAAGATGTAGTCTGCTTGTTTTCACTTTCAACAGACAAAGAAGACACTTGAAGTTGAGAAACCATTTCACCATTATCACTATTAATGGTGGATAAATGAACCTTTCCTTTACATTAGCAGTTGAACCTTCCCTGATTACTTTAGCACGTTCATTGATGATGACATCCTCTCTATTGCCATGAAATTTCATGGTTAAATTAGATCTGAAATATTCCAAAAGTTTGGGACAACCTCGACCACCCATAGTACCAAAATTATTTTTGAACTGCCTTTTTATTTCCCATAGAGAAAATGACGAAATACTTCAATTTTATGCTATGGATTGTTGTTGATCTGATGGTTTCATTGTTTTTGTTATATCATTACCAGAGATACAAGAAAAAAACCCCATTATTCATCATGATACCTTTCAAAATATTGGTTCCTTTAGTCGTGGAAAATTCTTATTCATGAGATACATCTTGCCCAAAAACTCTTTGTAAAAGGCTTATCGATGCCCTCTTTTCAAACATGGAATAAATATTACTAAAGAAGAACACGTCCTTTGTTGGTCATTACACATAACCAAAATTATTTCATATACATCGGATCCCAGTGGTGGGTAGGAGGATGCTGAATATAGGCCCAAACTGTGCAACCCCACCACCCAAACAACATATTATTTTCATCTTCCTTATGCTGAAAATGATTAGACCAACTAAGAAAGAGAGTATGTTGTTGAAATATAGGGTTAGATTCAAATTTAACAGGAATAAATATAATTCATTGCATAAACAAAACAAGGTTAGATTCAGAATAATACTTGTTTTAATAAATTTGATCTGCAATAAAATTACCCATATTTTCTCATCTCTTTAAACTTTAACACACTGTTGATCACTGCGTTAAAGTTAGTTCAAATTTAACACTCTGTTGGTCATTGCATTAAATTTGTTCCTTGAGATGATTCACCGAATTCCATGTACAGTAACAAAATAATAAATAGTGTACATGAGATAACCATACTAAAGAATGATAACCATTATTTTGAATCAGCCTTATACTTAGACATACTATGTCAGCTCTTGTCGTTGTAAGGACAAGCTAATGTAAATCATATTTTGAGAGAGAGAAGGATAAATCATTAAGGTTTTGACTAGTAACAAATATCATTCACTAATAGAGAAGAACTCACTGGTTGCAACAATGAAAAACTTAGCCCTAATTACAAAAAGGAACTTTGGTAATTACAAATCCTTCTAGCAGACTTACTGACTTATAGTCCATGGTTTAATAAAGTTGCGGTTCAACTAGGAGTTAACACAACCCAGTAAATATATCAGTCACAAAACATCTCAATCAAATAGTCACAGTACAATCACAACCCAATAAATATCTCAGTCACGAAAATAGCTCAATCAAACAGTCGCAGTACAATCACAACCTAGTAAATATCTCAGTTACGAATGACCTAGTAAATATTTTTGATGTATTTGTAACTTTGGAATGTATTCACTTATGTATTTAATATATTGTATATAATTAGTCCTTGATGTTCCTATCGAGAGAATCAATAATGTAAACAAGTCACATAAAGTCATATAGGTTTACCCTCCTTGTTGATCAGGGGTTAAAGTCCCCACAGTTGTGGGGCACTAGGGTTATTATACACTCCTAGAGAAGTCGGCCCTGGTAAGTTATTGTCAAGTCAGAAACTAGTATAAATAGAGAGTGAACCTCTCTATTTATCACACAGTCACTCACACTCAGTTGTAGCACATGAGTGGGAGAGAAGGAGCTAGGATAAGAGAGAGAACAGTTGTCGGAGATCATCTTATTCGCTTTGGGTTTTACTGCTTCCATTGGTGCTTATTCTATCTTTGAGGAAGTTGCAGGGTTTTCTCCTTTATGGTTTCCCCGAAGAAAATATTTGTGTCTATTATCTCTTGTGATTGATTGTTGTGCATGGTATTCTCTTAGATAAGATCCTAAGATAATACTATCTAAATTGAAAAAAATCTAACATGGTATTAGAGCTAACCTGAGAATAAGACACTATGCAGTTGTGGAAGCTAGGGATTCTTAATTTTTGGGTCTCTCTCCACAATCCATTAGAAAAAGGAGGCTAGGCTGAACCTCCATTGAAGGGCACATCTTTCTGTCGAAGTAGAATTTGATTCTGAGCACTTTCAATTTTTTACCTACCAATACATTGGGAAATTAGGGATTTTCTCTAAAGAGGAATTTTTGAGTGAGCCCAGGTTAGGATTTATCTCCTCCTCAAAATCAAAGTTTATAGACAAAAATCAAGGTTTTTTGGTTGGGTAGAACTTTGGGAAATTCAAACCCTAATCTGCTCGGGAACTAGAAAACCAGCACTGTAGAAGATCAACTCCAGATCCAGTTTTCAGCTTCTCAAATTGGTAAGATCTAAATCTTTTGTATTTCCATTTGAGGTTCTTAGTTAAGATGTCTTATCACACCAAGATTTATTAAAAGCTTTAGTGAGCTAATAAATTCTGAGCCTAGAAGTATAGGATCTCCCTTGTCCTAGAAGAAAATAAGTTGGACTCTTACATCAACGAAGAGGTTCCAGTTCCAGAGGGAGATGAGGCTAAAGCATTACACAAGAAAAAAGTGGTCATGTCCAAGAGGATTATTGCTGATTCAATCAAGGATCACCTCATACCATAGGTGTCCTCCCTAAAGACACCGAAAGAGATGTTTGAAGCCTTGACCGAGCTTTTGAAGGAAAGAACTTAAATCAGAAGATGACTTTGAGGAACCAATTGAAGAATGTGAAGGTCTAGAATGCGTAGACTATACAATCATACTTTACAAGGGTCTCTTAGATCAAAGAACAACTTGAAGTAGTAGAGGAAGAAGTGGAGAATGCAGAGATTGTGATGACCACCTTGAATGGTCTCCCTAGGTCATGGGACTCCTTCATTCAAGGGATTTGTGCTAGAAGAAAGCTAGTCACCTTCAGAAGACTATGGGAGGAATGCTCACAAGAAGAAGCTCGAATAGTAGCCCGAGAAGAAAAGATGGGAAGTGAATATCAAGCTCTCATAGTACACTCCAGGAAAATTAGAAGGGACTATCATCATCCCAAAGGTAAGCATTCTCACTAGAAAGATAACCCTAGAAAAACTAACAGATATTTATCTAAACTCGGATGTTTTACTTGTGATGAGAGAGGACACTATGCTAGAGATTGTCCTAAAAACAAAATTGGCTCTCACAAGAAGAAGGGAAACAAGAGAAGACATCATGGTCATGCTGCAGAGGATGATGAACCTTCCACAAAGAGAATCAAACAAGAAAGTGATGATCCTTCAAGTGATGAAGAATATGTTTTGATTTCTGCTCTCACGGGAACTCTCACACATTGAAGCAATGATTGGCTTATAGATAGTGGGGCTTCCAAGCATATGACAGGATTCAAAGAATTCTTTGTGAAACTATCCGAACATGAGTCACCTCACAAGGTGAACTTGGGGATGACTACCAATATCCAATAAAAGGCAGTAGTGATTCCTCCTATAAGCTAGACTCTGGAAAGTCTATGAAGATGAAGAATGTCTTGTTTGTACTAGAACTAAAGAAGCATCTCCTCTCCATATCTGCATTAGATACAAAAGGCATAAGGGTTGCATTTGTAGATGGCCAAGTTCTTATGTGGCCAAAGGGAAAGACTATGGATGATGCAGTAGTGATTGGGGAACAAGAAGGAGGACTAACAAACTAAAGGGCCAACCAGAACAAGCCTTGGTCCATGACTTAGTAGAGCCTAATGAAATTTGACATAGAAGGCTTGCACATGTGTACTATAGAGCACTACTACTTGCAAGCAAAGCTATTGAAGGTATTCCAGAAATACAGACAAAACATGATGATGTTTGCAAAGGATGTGCGAAAGAAAAGAACACAAAGAAGACATTTCCAAGTAACAAGAGCAAGGCAAAAGGAATATTGGAAATCATCCACTCCGATGTATGCGGTCCAATGTCATCCAGTTCATTGAGTGGGTATGTATACTATGTTTCTTTCATTGATGATTTTTCTAGGAGGACATGGATATACTTTTTGGAGAACAAATATGAAGTATTCAACAAATTCAAGGAATTCAAAGCTTGATCGAGAACTAAACAGAAACGAAGATCAAAACCTTTCGATCAAACAATGGTGGAGAATTCACATCAAATGAATTCAAAGAGTTATGCAGAGATTCAGGGATAAGAGGGAGTTGACCAATCCATATAATCCATAAATGAATGGGGTTGCAAAAAGGAAGAATAGAATGATCATGGAAGCTACAAGGGAAATGCTTCATGATCAAGATCTTCCCATGCATCTATGGCTAGAAGCTTTTAGGACAGCTGTGTATGTACAGAACCGTACTCCAGATAGAGTACTCGAGAACAAAAAACCTAAAGAAGTATTTTTTGAAAAGAAACCAGAGGTCATCCATCTCAAAATATTTGGTTGTCCAGTATACATACACATTCCAAAGGAAAATAGGACAAAGTTAGATCCTTCTGGAAAGAAGGGTATATTTGTTAGATATAGTGAAAGCTTGAAATCTTATAGAATATGCTTCACAGGATTCAAGAATATCGACATTAGCAGATATGTAACATTTGACAAAGAATCAACTTACAACTAGTCCAGAAAGAGACCAGTTGAAGACTATGAAGAAACATAAGTACCCAGGATTCAAGATACAACTATGAATGATGCAAATCAAGATGAAGATCTAGAAATAGAAGAACCCCAGGAACCTATAGATCCACCCCAAGAGAAGAATCCTCACAAGAGGAAACCTGCATGGGTACGAGAGGCTATCCAAGGTGCAGAAAGATATGGGTCTCTAGAAGAAATGCACAGAGAGAGGAAAAGAACCAGGTCCTACTCCGATTATGTAGCCTTATTATGTGACATAATTGATAAAGAACCTTCCAATTATGAAGAAGCTGCATAGAAGAAAGAATGGAAGGATGCTATGGTCGAGGAGTACCAGTCGATCATGAAGAATGATGTCTGGGATGTTGTCCCTAAATCAAGCATGTTGTGAATTCCAAGTGGATCTACAAGATCAAGCATGTTGCATATGGTAGCATAGATAAATATAAAGTAAGATTTGTGGCTCGTGGATTCTCCCAGAAAGAAGGAATAAATTATGAAGAAACTTTTGCACCTGTATCCAGATACACTTCTATTAGATCAATACTTGCTCTAGCTACAATGATGAAATGGAAGATACACCAGATGGATGCCAAGTCTTCTTTCTTGAATGGTGTAGTAGAAGAGGAAGTGTATGTGGAGCAGCCACTCAGTTTTGAGACACGTGAGAGGGAGACTCATGTGTGTAAATTGAAGAAAGCCTTGTACGGTTTGAAATAGGCACCCACGACATGGTACGACAGAATTGACAGCTTCCTATCCAGTTTGGGATTTACAAAGAGGAAAGAAGATTCCAACATTTACTACAAGGTTGAAGAAGGGAACCCAGTGATACTCCTACTGTATGTAGATTACCTGTTTGTAACAGGTGTATATGGGTTGATTGCTAATACAAAGAGGAAGGTTGCTGCTGAGTTCGAGATGAAGGACTTGGGTATGATGCACTACTTTCTAGGCATGGAGGTGTGGTAGAGTGCAGATGGAATATCCCTAGGACAAGGGAAGTATGCAATAGATATCCTGAAGAGGTTCAGGATGATGGAATACAAGGCCATGACCACACCTATGGAATCAAACCTGAAACTATTGAGTGATGCTTCATCAGAGATGGTTGATGATATGATGTATTGTCAGATGATTGGGTCCTCGATGTACCTAATGAACAAATATTTTCTTTGCTGTGAACACATTGATCTAGTTCCTAACGGATCCGAGACATGTTCACATGATTGCTGCAAATCGTATTTTGAGGTACCTAAAGCGTACAGTTGATTATGGGCTCAAGTATGAGGCAGATCAGAAGATTAACATGGAAGGTTATGTTGATTCAGATTGGGCAGGAAGTGCGATTGATAAGAAGAGCACTTCTGGGTGCTGCTTCAGTATGGGATCGGGTGTGATCTCTTGGTTTAGTAGGAAGCAGTACTGTCTGGCACTAAGTACAACTGAAGTAGAGTATGTCGCATCTTGTTCGGCTAGTTGTGAGGCAGTGTGGCTGAGGAAGCGACTATATGATTTGTTTGATCTCCAAATGGATGCTACTTGCATATGTTGTGACAACCAGAGTTGTGTGAAGTTTTCGGAGAAGCCGGTGTTCCATGACAAGTCAAAGCATATTGATATCAAATATCACTATATCAGGGATATGGTGTAGAGAGGACCAGTGAATCTCCAGTATGTTGCGACAGAAGAGCAGATAGCTAATGTGTTGACCAAGCCATTGGTCAGAGTGAAGTTTGAGTACTTCAGGGAGAAGCTTGGTGTTCTCCAGATCGAGGTTCCTTCCAAGAGGAAGTGATGAGCCCATGAGCCTTTCTGACATGGTGGTAGGCAAGTCCTCCCATGGTCAGATGTAAGTGCAGAGCATTTCTGATTGGGTCTGATGTAAGTGCAAATCCCTTCTAACATGGTGGTAGGAGGGTCCTCCCATAGTCAACTGTAAGTGCAGAGACTTTCTAACTTGGTCGGATGTAAGTGTGGAGCCCTTCTAACATGGTGGTAAGTGAGTCCTCCCATGGTCATATGTAAGTGTAGAGCCTTTCTGACTGGGTCATATGTAAGTGTGGATCCCTTCTGACGTGATGGTAGGTGGGTCCTCCCATGGTTAGATATAATTGCAGAGCCTTTCTCTGGATGGTAGATGGTGTGTCCTACCATGCCAGTAGATATAAGTGCTGAGACTTTCCTTGGATGTAAGTGCAAAGTCTTTCCTTGGATAGTAGATGGTGTTTCCTACTATGCCAGAGGATGTAAGTGCTGAGCCTTTCCGACTGAGTCAGATATAAGTGTTGATCCTTTCTGACTGGGTCAGATATAAGTGTTCTTCCTTTCTCTAGATAGTAGATGGTGTGTCTTGCTATGCCAGTAGATGTACGTGTTGCTCCTTTCCTTGGATGATAGATGGTGTGTCATATCATTCCAATGGATGTAAGTGATGGGCCTTTCCTTGGATGGTAGATGGTGTGTCCTACCATGTCGATGGATGTGAGTGCTGGGCATGCCTTTCTAACATGATGGTGGATGTGCTCCTCCCATGGTCAGATGTAAGTGCTAGGTGGGCCTTTCTAACTGGGTCAGATATAAGTGCTGAACAATATGAAGAATGACATGGAGGCTAGGCCCAAAACCATCAAGAAAAAGGGCTGGCTCTATAGAACTTCCTATGATGAGAAGAATTTAGAGATAGCACTAGTTGATCGAGATAGCGGAAGCAGTGATGATGATGATCCAATGATGATCCAACTTTGATGATGATCCAGCTTTGATGATCCAATGATGATCCAGTGATGATCCATCGTTGATGATGATCTAGTTCATACTTGATCCATAGAAGATGACTTGTGCTGATGAATTGTGTTAAGAGAATACCTTCCTAATTAAGAGGGAGTGTTGATGTATTTGTAACTTTGGAATGTATTCACTTATGTATTTCATATATTGTATTTTATTAGTCCTTGATGTTCCTATCAGGAGAATCAATAATGTAAACAAGTCATGTAAAGTCATAGAGGTTAACCCTCCTTGTTGATCAGGGGTTAAAGTTCCCGCAGTTGTGGGGCACTAGGGTTATTAGACTCTCCTAGAGAAGTTGGCCCCAGTAAGTTATTGTCAAGTAAAAAAATAGTATAAATAGAGTGTGAGCCTCTCTATTTATCACACAGTCACTCACACTTAGTTGTAGCGCATGAGTGGGAGAGAAGGAGCTAGGATAAGAGGGAGAACAACTGTCGAAGATCATCTTACTGGCTTTGGGTTTTAGTGTTGCCATTGGTGCTTATTCTATCTCTGAGGAAGTTGCAGGGTTTTATCCTTTATGGTTTCCCCAAGGAAAATATTTGTGTCTATTGTCTCTTGTGATTGATTGTTGTGCATGTTATTCTCTTAGATAAGATCCTAAGATAATACTGTCTAAATTGATAAAAATCTAATAAATATCTCAGTCACGGTACATAAGAGGATTAACACAACATGGATAAGGTAGATCCAAACAGGAACGCTCTATCAGTAATTGGTCATAGCTGAGCTAGGAAGCTCATGGATGAGCCATATATGGATCAAACAACCCATGACCAGCAGATAATTGGTCGTTGAGATAGGAGGATCACAACTGAGGTAGGAAAGGACCAAGAAGATCACGACTAGTGTAAGGAAATCACAATCAAGCTAAATAGTTTAGACTCAGTTAGGGAACAATCGAGCAGTTAAGAATATGAATAATAGAAGGTGGCCTTAATGGTCCCCAGTAGTAAGATGATCTTCAGTCCCATATTGAATGTTGATCAACCACCTACAAGACCTTTTGGTACCATACCAAGATTATGCATGTTCCTAGACCAAGAATGTATCTACCTCTACCTATTGGATCTACTTGGACATCATGTCCCTGGTCCCATACCTAGGGTGCCCTGGCCATATGCTAGGGGATTTTCCACTAAATCAACCTGCTTAGTCCCATACCAAGAACCACAAGAGACTACTCGAGCACCTAGGGTACCTTCTAGGGTCTTACTATGCCCTAGTGAACTAAATAGGGTACCATCCTCTTTGATAATGGGTCTCACAGTTTCACTAACTTTAACATATGACACTAATACAATTCCTGAACTGTGTCCAGTTTGTGTCACATGATGAAACTAAATACTGAAATATACCTAGAGTCGTCTGGAACATGTCTAAACTTGACCATCATGCGTAGGTTTTATTATCATGCTCCATTAATCATGATTGTAAATGAATCTCTTCAGATATTGATTGATAAAATTTGGAGTAAACCCTGTCATGTTTCCAACATATTCCTATTTTAGGACTCATACCTATTTCCCCGTATCATCCAACTTAGCCTGGTATCTTGTTAACTAGCTAGAATAAGGCTTTAGAATATTATGAAAACAAAATGTGGTAAGATGCATACAATTGATTGTCTTCCATAGGGATACTACTTTAAGCAGCATAATCATGTCAAGATGGAAGTTCCCTTGGGAGAACCTCCCCAAGTAGACCCAAAAACTCCCTAATAGTTTCCTTATGCTTATAGGGGTTCATATTATCCCTTAATGATATTTATCAAATATTCTAATCAGTGGTAGTATGGTACCTTGACATATACCTTAATTTTTCCTTCTTTTTCAAGTGGGATCTAACTTAGTGCTTGTTTATTATAGCTACTTAGATGTTCTTGTCCTTCCCTTCAGTCACATTAACTAGGGGATGAAACATCCCACTACCATCCAGTTTGAAATCACTAATAATATTTTTCTTTTCTCCTTAACCCATACTAGCTAGGTTCCACATTAGGTTAGACTGGTGCCTTTAGGAGGATCAAAGTTGCTTGAGAGAGCCATCCACCTTTGCAATGCAATATTGTATTCTTCTCTTTTGTGGGTAGTTCACTGGCCTTGGATGTTAGAAGCAATATTCCCTCCACCTTCTCATGTGAAAAACATCCTTGTGGTTTTCCCTTACCAAACATGTTGTAAACACTCCATATCAATCCATTTCTCCCAAATGTTTCTTATCCCTCTACAATCCATTAAGATATGGTTAGTGCCATCATTATTTACACACAAATTAGGAAAGTGTGTATTTCTCTATTGAATACACCATCTTGTCATATCATATACTTAAAATACTTTATTGGAGTGTAGTAATCACAAAATCTCATTCCTTTCATTATCAATATTTTGTTGTGCAATAAAATTATTATAATCTGTACAATGTACTATGCTTATGTTTTGGATGTTCTTGATAAATTTAAAGCAAGGAAAATTTATTTGTCCATCATGAGAGAAGTCCATTGTACTCCATCTAGAACAACAATCAATCTAGCATACCAACCTGAAGCTCGATCATAAATGTGGATAATAGATCCAAAAGGGTATCAATAACCTTATGTATGTATATTGTCACCAATGTTATCGAGGATTTGCATAGTTCCATGTCAATAGGTACTGGTTAGAATCCCTTGGGTGAGGTGCACTTCTCTATGAAAATGGGATTACTAGTGATGACATCCACAAATGTGGGGAAACATACCTTGGACTTCCTTGTAAGTTTTTCCTTAGAAAAAATAAAAAATCTTTGAGTGTCCAATAACTGCCACCAATATTATCATTCAATGCTACCTGACTAGAATTTGTGGAACAAAAATACCATCACAAATTTGTAGTGCATATAAATGGCATAGAAACATGCACACAGGTCAAATGAGATCACAAATTTATGAAAGTACTGCATGTCTAGTTACATATTGACACCATTAAATGCAGACCAAATCCCATACAAGATCTACTTCAAAGTACAGGTGCTCCAAATCTCTGATTGATTGAAGCATTTTAAAGATGCGCAACACACAATGATATGCACAAAAAATACTAATACTTATGTGATTTGATATGAATGTCAAGAAAAATTTATGTGCAACCAAACACATTACCATAAATTTGAGGAAATAAATATTTCATGGAACAAATAAAAGAAGACAGATGCACCTTCAGATCAAAGATTCCTGCTAGCATATGGTACATGTCTTTCTATTTGTATCATTCAAATAATATGACTGTGAGGGAACCTAAAGATAAAATACAATATTCCAGGAATCATTTACAAATGTTGCATACCTATTATTTGACAGGCTGTTGCAGACACAAAAGTAAGTACTTTTCTATTGTGATATTTTAGTTTGGAATAAATGCAAACATCGATGACAAGTTCCAATGAAAAGTTTAATGAACATATCTTTTCATATGTGGGAAGTGACACTACAATCATGTTAAATGGAAAGAACCATTTTGGAGATTTGACAAAGTCCCAATAAAGAGGTATGGGAGTCATTGACATATTTTTTGGTTTGAAGGCACAAAATGGAAGTTCTCAACGCAATGCTGATTTCTTGGTCTGAAAATAATGAACAACAAAGATGCAATAAATCATGTAAATAATATGAGATTGTTGATGCATCAACTAGTAGAAATTTGGTGCTAGAGTGAAGGATAAGAATGCAAAGGTCATCATGTTGAAAGATTTCTTTTTAAATATACCAATGATGCATTTACGCTTAGCCAATTATTTTCATATACTCTGAATCTGTTATTTCAATTCATGCTGTGCTAGAAAAATGGATAATGATGAAATTGAACATTAGCAGAACACAATATTTTTTCAAAGGGGAGTACAAGTAATAAAATCAATGTAAAAAAGGTCAACATAAATAAAGAAACTTGAATTCTAATATTTGTTTTACTAAAGAGAGAATAAAGAAGGGTCAACAAATTAATATTGCTATGCACAATACTGATGCTGATAATGAGAATGGTATCAATGATGACTACATATTTGAATGGTTGATTAAAAAATGACCTTTTAAATGGGCCTTTAGTAAAATATAACTTTAGGAGTTACTCAATATAGATAGTTGTTGGAAATTAAAAGAATTTACACCTTCATTATGAGGGTGAAAACAACTGGATGGGGCACAAATGTAAGTAGAAAAGCAACAAATAGTTGTTGTTCTTTACACAATAAATTTTGAAGACATGAAACATATCGAAGTTGCTTACTTAAATTAATGATGATCACTGGGGTTGGTTACCCAGTTGTCTCTGCGAATGGAGGCATAACCATGTGATCGATTGATATATTTTGTAAAAATTATATATTCATCTTATTATCTTTATCATTTTTGTTATTTGGGTTTTTTGTAAAAGAGTTTTAACTTTCGAATTAATGGGGGTGGAAATAAGAAATAATATTTTCATGTCGAGGGGGGATCTAATGTCGATGTTCCTTGGTTAATTGAGTCTACTAGAATCTAACTATTGTTCCTTCGATTATATGCTATGCATACCATTGTGTACTTATAATGTGTATTTATCATTGCTTGCATATTCCTATTATGTTTGAGTAATATCCACTTTAATAAATTCTTGTTAGCAATAAAGAACAAGTTATTGTTGTCAATGTTAGGAGTTGGTTAGTTGAGTTCGGTAGAATCTAACTACATAATTAATTCTCCTTAAAATAATGGTATATGAATGTTATTATGCGCTTAACTCATTTTTTTATTTCTTTCCTATCCACACGGTGGGATTTTGTTCTACATTACATCGTACACAAATATACTCTCTTCATCTTGTTATTTGTGGGTGCATCTTCTATTGAAAAGTAACATTCTATAATTATTACTTTCAGAACTATGCCAACTTGTTAAAGGAATATAATACTTGCAAGATGCAACATAAGTCATTTTATTATGAGGTAATTGGTTTCTTTGGTCTAATTAGTTTCTCTCTTTCCTGCTTGATTGGATGTTGTATCAGAGGAAGATATGAAAATGATGATTTTATCATGATACATTAGAAATATTGTGATAAATTTGAATTTATTGTGACAGATTGAAAACATTGTGATAAATTTGAATTTATTGTGAAAGATGAAAATATTGTGATAAATTTGAATTTATCATGTTATTTTCTAAAATAGCTGTGATGTTGGAAAAGAGGCCTATATAGTATAAAAGGAATAAAACACCATTTTTGGGGAAATACTACTTAGAAAATTACAGTTGTCTCTTTGGCTAAGTTGCCACATTATGAGGGGTGTATCTATGTTGTGAAAATTACCCATGCTCATCTGCACAAGCTCATTATTTTTGAACCTGGGTATCTGCATTAATACAATCTCAACCACCTCTCTCTTGTTTGATTTCATTTAATGTTTATTGATATTTCTCTAATATCTTGATTATGAACCCCATTGATATTTTGAAAATATTGATATTTGCAACACTTGATTTGATACTCTTGGTCTAGTTTCCATATGCAAGTAAACAGATCTCTTTTCACCCTGTGGTGATATTTGTGGCAAAATGTTTAGGTTGAGCTCTCTCTTTAATTTATTTGATCTCATCTTGTTTGGATTATCTCCACTATTATGAAGTTTGTACTTAACCCAAAACCTAGGCTAACACTTCATAGGGTTTGGATTTTCACTTCAATTGGTTTGTCTCCAATGAGTCGATGTATGTCGACACTAATTTACATGAAGCCTATAGGACATTTAAAAAGTCCTTTTTGTAATGGATTTTGCTTGATTTGTTTTTAAAAGAATTGTTAAGGGATTTTACCTATATTGAAGGAAATATTTATTTCTATGGTTTTTAATTTTGTTACCATTAATTTCTCAAGCATATTGTTATGTACCTTTCTAAAGCCTACAAACATTTGAGAAATTAAAGCAATTTCTAACAATATATTTTGATGAAGGGTAGGTTTTGAGTGAACGAGTTCTCTTAAATGTAGTATTAAAAATCCATTATCTTGGTTTGGACAAACAAGCTCAGTAGGAGAAGTACTCCATCCAAGCAGATGGAAAGGATGTTGATATTATTGAAGAGGGCGAAGAGGAATTCCCTAACTTGGATGTAGTACAAGGTATGCATCTACTTCTAAATTTGTAATATTATATTTGAAATATACTAATTCTTTAGTTGGTTTTAATGTCTATGTGGTTTCATAAATTTGTAGAGGAAACAATCATCAATATTGACGATGAGGGACAATAATCTATTGCATTCAGTCCTGCATCCAAACCTCTAGCTACTTTACTTGTTTTAGAAGGAGACGTTGTAGACATTGGTGGAGATGGAGGAGAACTTTCTTCTTATCAGGTTGTATATCATAGTGTTAATTTGTATTCTAGATTTTTGTTACATAAGTCTATAAAATCCTTTAGTGAGATACTTTAGTAATAGATAATACATGCCCTCCCTCTCCTGCTGCAAATTTCCACTGCCAACCTTTGCAAGGATTTTGTTCTATTGGATCCTTGTGATGATGATTTTGTTGATAAATATATGAATTTTAATAAGGTTTTTGCTAAAAATCCAAATCACCTTTCTGGCTCGGCATGCCGTAGGACTCCTAGGAAACCGAAAAATGGATTTTCTACACCAGGAAAAAGAGTTGGGTCTGTCCAGAAATTCATGCTTTCAAAGGGGCCTCAGAGTGCGACAAATAAGACTAAGTTTAATGAGGTGGGGTTTAGTCAGGGTTCCAGTGACATCTGAGACATGAAAACTTTGGGAACACGTGAAGAACCCTTTGCACAGGATCCGGGGAATGAAAATACCAATGAATTTCGTTCATTGCATAAATGTTTTGATGAAGATGGTTTTGGAGGATATGCTAGTGTTGAAGACTACTTACAGGATGATGAAGATGATCCTTGGAAACATTTGAACCCCCATGAACCTGGGGATCTACTTGTGAAACCATATAGAAAAGGTGAAGATCTAGAGGTAGCATTAGGTTTTTTTAGAGAATTTTTTTAGTGTTATAATAGTAATACATGTTTCCATTCTAGGATATCTTGATTTATTTTTGGATTCCTTTTTTTGTTTTGAATTAGGGTTATTATCAAATAAACAAAAGGTCATGGATCTTGATCAAGTTCCCGTTGTGCTTGAATTTCCTTTGTAAAGAAGGATTGACACGATTTGTCCAGATTTTACAAAAGTGTCCAAGACTGGGGATTGTGATATTAATGGAAAGAAAATATTTCACTTACCTCCTATATACGAAAATGTTTTCACCATATGACCATAAAATGATGATTATATTTGGAGGAGTTTTCTTTTTAATGCTCTGATGGTTGTAATTCTAATTTTGGTTTATTTGGTCCAGCTAAGGAGCTCTATGAATTTGAATCAAAACTCTTTTTTTGATGGTAATGGGGCTCCCAGTGATGACGATCAGGGAATTTTTGTTGAACATTATTTTGAGGACCTTGACATATTTGGTGGCTATCTTGGGGAATCAGATAACAACGTTGTTGAAGCCGAAAACCCAATAATGTCTCAGGAGGTGAGATGATATATCATTGTCTGAGGAAGTTTTCATTATTATGGAGTTGTTATCTAGAATTCATAGAGACTTGGTTATTTTGTAACAACACTATGATGATGGCAGTCTTACTGGAAATGATGGTCTTCCCTACCAATTGAAGGATTTTGATATTGGGGCAAGATTTTAAGATCTCTGCCGAGCACATATGGTAAAATTGAACACCCTTACTGTGGCTAATAGCATTTGTAAATTAGTATCATACACTATTAATTGAAATCCTAAAAATTAAATGCATAGTTTGTTGTATTGGTGACAATTCCACTTTTCTACGTCCACCGAATGTTATCATTTTCTTAATGATGATAGTTGTTCTTGTATAAATGGTCATTTTGTTTTATTGTTGTTTCCAGATAGTCCTACCTTCCTCCCTTATATTTAGTCCTTTACCTATGATACAGATCCAATTGTATGTACTATGCATTCCTTGCAGCATTGAGAACACTCTTCTATGCTACCCATTATTATGCATACATGCATCTTATATAATGTGATTGTACCATTCCTATTGTTGCATGATAAGTTCTCTTCCACACAACTCCTCACCATGCAAAAATACATTATATAGCCCCTTTGTTCACAATTTGTGTTGTACACTGGTCCTTCATTCACATTATTCGTCACCATGTACGTGCACACAATTCTTATAGCTTTGGTTTTTCCAATTTTTCTACTATAGTACTCAGACTACACAATTTTATATGATTGTTTTCTAAGGAAAAGATTGTAATTTTTATTCAGCATAAACATAAATTACATTTTGAATTCTCTTGGGATTAAAAAATGAGTCATAATAAATAAATTTTTGATTATCTGTGTATTGAAAGTCATTAATCTATACACATATCCCAAGTATAGTTTCAACTTTGACCAATGTCTCATGGTTTTGAATAGTCCACTTAGCACTCATTGTATTGGGTGAAATGCTCACAGGGGTGAAGAAGTGCGATTAAGAATAGAAAAATGAATCGTATAGCATCAATCATCCCCTCCATGACTTGCACTTAGTAACCAAGCCTTTCTAGGAGGTCATCCATCCCAAGACACTTTTTCGCTCAAGCGTGCTTGAATGTGGAGTTTTCTGCACAACCATGAGAAATTGGATAGCTGCAACTATACTTATGGGATATGGGTCATTGATTAATGACTTACACTTGTAGATAATCCTAAAAATTATATATCATATTTTTTTATTGAAAAATCCCCTTAATAATTAAATAAAAAGAATCAAGGGAGCTCTAATTGAACAGTTCATACGGTACAATACTTGCTAAGGTTTTGCAAATGGCTTAACAAGCTAAATGGGCTTGATTGTGGGTAACAAGAGAAGCATTTCTTATCACTTGGTCAACCTGGGCATGTTTCAGCCTTGTTTAACCATCAAATAGAAATAGACCAACATATCTATCAAATATGGGCGGTCATGTGGGTTAAATCAACAATGAAACCACATCATTTTTAAATTTTGGGCATGAAATCAACCTAGGAATTTTCCTAGCTTTCATATGCATTAAGAATCAGTAAAAAAAAATAGTAATATGACTGAAACACTAAGTAGAAATCACTTGATGTTGAAAAAAAATCTTCCAAGGAGCATAATCCTCAAACATTGCACCACCCACTTAGCTGCAAGAATATTGCCCTAAGTCATGACATCAATCAAATGGCCAAGGCTCCCTTCATCCTTGGGCATAATGAAAACATCACAAGGCACTAATGGAATACCCCTCTAACCATACTTAGAACACAACTATAATTGCAAAATTTACTCTAACCGTTGAAATTAGGTCTTAATGCGGAACCAACAAGGAGCATAATAGGCATGGGAAGCATGAAGAATGTGTCTAACAATAGATAGATTCCTAGAAAAAGGATATCATTATAATGCTAGATGTGCAAATTGATCTGAAGCACTTGAAGATTCCAATACCACAAGGATATAGGTAATAGATTCTACCTTATCCACATAGTTTCTTTTGCATCAATCAATCTATTAGGTCACAAACTCTTTATCTATATTTGTTTTTTCCAGCTTGTATTATATATTTGAGGCATTCAACTCCCAAATGGTTTTGAAATGGTTAATAATAACTTTTTTGATGATTATGTTTTCTCTGTAAGTGTTGAGAAAGGATTAGTTAATGGATACTTTGCTTTCTTGGACACATTTTTCACTAACTATTGGTTGGTTAGGTTGGATGCAAATTGCCTCCTTTAAACAAAGGGTCTATCCTTTGTTGACTTAGATACAATTCACAAGAGGCATCCTTATTTGGACCTATGCTCCTTGATTCAGACTACTTCCTTAGGTCTTTCAAGTTAGAAACAATGTTGGGATTCTTATCCTTTTATTAGAATTACAAATGATGCAATCTTGGTGTTAATATTGCCCCTTTCCCCAATTCTTAAAGGGTTCTAACTCAATGGAAGAGAGCTTGTTTTACAAGAAGGAGGTTGAAGGTTTGATTCCTTTGTGCCCTAATGATATTGCAATATTGATATTTTTAATAAAATATATTTTATTATGATTTATTATGGTTATAGGGGGGGGTCAAAATGTTTTTGTATGTTGCTACAAGGGGGTTTCTAAACTGACTTCATATGTCACTATGAGGGTGGATTCAAAACTTCCTTTGTATGTTATAACGAGGGGGGTTCAACACCCCCCCCCCCTGTAATTGTGTATGAGGGGGTTTCATAACCACCCCCAAATGTTTGTAAAGAGTCTTAGGGGGATTTCGAACCACCTCCATATGTACCTACGAGGGGGTTTTATAACCACCCCCAAAGTTTTGCAATAGAATTTTGGGGGGGGCGGGTTGAACCGTCCAAAATTTTTGTAATAAATTCTTTTAGGGGGGGTTTTGAATCGCCCCCAAAAGTCACTTTTAGCATCAGTTTTTATCTCTTCCAGAACCTCCCTTAAAAGTTTGAATATTTAGCATTGGTGATATTGGGGGGGGGGGTGTTGTTAAGACCAACCCCAAAGGTTTTTAAGATGGAGTTTTAGGGGTGGGTTTAGAACCACCCTTGTAGAAACCTATGAGGGGGGTTTGAAACCACCCCCATAGGTACCTATGAGGGGGGTTTGAAACCACCCCCATAGGTACTTATGAAGGGGGTTTGTAACTACCCCCAAAGGTTTGTAATAAGGGATTTGTTTTTTTTTGGGGGGGGGTTGGAACTACCCCCATATATGTCTATGAGGGGGGTATAGAACCACCTTTAAAATTTATTTTGTGGGGGGTTTAGAACCACCCTTAAAATTCACTTTTTGGGGGGTTTAGAACCACCCCGAAAACTCACTTTTAGGGTTCCTTTTTATCTCTTCCGAAACCGCCCCTAAAAGTAAAAAAAATTAGCATAAGTTCTATTAGGGGAAGTTTTGTAAAGGCCACCTCCAAAGACAAAACCACCCCCAAAAGTGAATTTTGAATCCAGTAGACAACCCCCCCTAAAAGTCAAATTTGTTGTAGTGTGAGACTATTTTTATGTTGTATTTCCTTTCATAAAATATCTATACTCAAATGGTATTTCTATTGAATCCACTTGTCTTCTTGTTGGATAATAACTCCCGATTCATCTTATTCCATTGCTAATGCATATATTTATACAATTCATATGTCGGTTGTGATTCAACTTCCGACCAACCTATTCATATTCCTACATGACTATTCACATTCAAAATGTATTTACAATATTTACATATTGTATAATCCCAACGGATTATATTCCAACAATCCCCCCCTTAATCCGAAGGGGTGTTAGTAAGTCCGAGCATGTTTCTGAATCTTTCAAACTTTTATCGTCCAAGCGCTTTGGTGAATATGTCTGCAACTTGATCATTTGTGGAACAATGTTGAAGATGGACTGTCTTGGCCTCTACATGATGTGGAATCAAATGATACTTTGTGTTGATGTGTTTGGTTCGATCATGGAATCTAGGATTCTTAGCCAGCTTGATTGCAGAAGTATTGTTGATCAATAATGGAGTGGAGTTCTCTTGTTTTTCTTGCAAATCTTCAAGTATCTTCCTAAGCCATACTATTTCTTTCATTGCTTCAGCTGCAGCCACATATTCTGCTTTTGTTGTTGAATATGCCGGAACTGACTATTTGCATGATCTCCATGAGACAGCTGCTGATCCAAGACTCATAGTGTATCCAGAAGTTGATACTCCTGTCTCCTTATCGCCATCAAAATCTGAGTCTGAGTACCCAATAAGTTTGAAGTCATCCACCTTAGAGTACTTGATTCCAATGTCTTGAGTCCCCTTCAAGTATCTTAGAACTCTTTTTGCAGCTGACCAGTGTCCTTCACAAGGTTTATGCATGAACCTTGAAAGTATGCCAACAACATAAGAAATATCTGGTCTAATTGTTGTAAGGTAGATAAGTCTTCCTACAAGTTGTCGATACTTGGTCGCATCTTCAAATTCTTTTCCTTCACTTGATGTGAGCTTCATTTTCTGTTCCATTGATAGGGTTGCATTCTATCATGCAAAATTTGTCTAGTAGTTCTCCAACATATTTTTTTTGAGATAGGAATATGTACTTAGGATGTTGAGTGACTTCAATTCCTAAGTAATAGTGGAGATGTCCCATATCTGTCATTTCAAAGATCTTTTTCAAATCTTTCTTTATGGATGCTATATAGCTCTCATTGTTCCCTGTTATCAAAAGATCATCTACGTACACCACAAGATACACAATAGATCTTCCAACTTTCTTTATAAACAGTGTTGCATCATCAAGATCAAAATGTTCAAAATTTAACTTCAAAAGATGCTCGGTTAATTTTTCATACCATGCGCGAGGCGCTTGTTTTAGGCCATACAAGGATTTGACAAGCTTGCATACCTTTTGTTCTTTTCCTTTCACAACAAAGCCTTCTGGCTGAGACATGAAGACATTCTCTTTCAAGTCTCCATTCAAGAAAGTAGTCTTCACATCCATATGATGAACTTTCCACCCATTCTGAGCAGCTAAAGAGAGTAAGGTATGGATGGTAGCCCATTTTGTTGTACGAGAAAACATTTCTTCATAGTCAATTCCTTCCTTCTGTGCATAGCCTTTTGCTACAAGCCTCGCTTTGTGCTTGTCAAGTGAGCCATCTGATCTGTATTTGTTCTTGTACACCCACTTGCATCCAATTGGTTTGGTTCCAACTGGAGGGTCAACTAGCTTCCAAGTTCCATTCTTCATGAGTGCATCATACTCATTCTGCATAGCTTCTTTCCACTCAACTCGAGTAGAAGCTTCTTCAAAGGAAGTTGGTTCAAAGTTAGAAGATAAATTAAATTCACAATCAAATGATACATCCATGTCATCACCTGAATTATCTGCTTCTCCTCCATCTTCATGTCTTTTCGAACTTCTCATTCCCGTCTTTCCAACTTCATCCGGATGGACACTTTCAAGTGTCTTTGTGGCCCATTTAGAAATCTTCCGTGATGGTCTTTGTTGATCAGTTGGTGGTGCTTCATCATGGATTGAGAGTATTCCAATTCTCTCAATCACATCATCCAGTTGAATCTCTTATTGAGGTGAAGTAGCAGGAACTTCTTCATGCGGGGGAGTTAGTGCTTCATATGGAAATTCCAAAGGTCGATCCAAAATAGGAATCCCCCCTTCAAGGTTTGGAATTTCATATTCATTTTCAGAATATTTCTTTGGATGAGGATATTTTTCCAAATGATCAAGCTGTCTCTCAATGGACTGGTCATTTTTATTAGTCTCAAGAAAAATGACATCTCTGGAAATAACAAACTTCTTGTTTACCTCATCATACAGACGGTATGCCTTGGAGTATTCTTCGTACCCCAGGAAAATGCATTTTCTGCTTCAAGCACCAAGCTTGTTTCTTTGCTCCTTTGGAATCAAGGCATAACAGGTGGAACCAAAAACTCTGAGATGCTTGACTGAAGGGAGATGGAAAAACCACATTTCATGTGGAGTCTTGTTATCAAGATCATTTGAGGGACTTCTGTTTCTCAAATAGGTTGCACATTTCACTGCATCACCCCAAAACATTAGTTTTACATTCTTAAAAAACATCATTGAGCAAGCCATATTCATTATGGTTCTGTTCATTCTTTCTGCTACACCGTTTTGTTGAGGATTGTAGGGAACTGTAGTCTGATGTACAATTCCATGTTGGCGAAGATAATCTTCAAAAGCATTTGAAGTGTATTCTTTCCCATTGTCAGTACGAAGTGTACCAATTTTAGATTGTGCTTGTTTTTCTATCAATGCATGAAAGTATTTGAATGTTTGAAATGCTTCTGATTTTGTCTTTAAACAGTAAATCCAACACATTCTTGAGTAGTCATCAACAAAGGTCATAAAATACTTATTCCCATTAGCAGAAGGAGTTGGCATTAGGCCACATAAATCAGAATGCACTAATTCTAATTTCCTACTTGCTCTGAAATTAGATTCATGGAATGGAAGCTTATTGTGTTTCCCTAATATACATGCATCACATTTGCTCTTATCTTTGGGAATGGTGGGAAAACCAAATACACCATTATTTCTCAACAAACGAAGACTGTTATAATTTAGATGACCAAATCTTGCATGCCACAATAAACTTGATGACAAATTACCTTCTCCATGCTGAGAGAAGTAGGCATAGTTCTGAACTCTTGCAGATGAACCCTTTAGCTTTAGCAGCTCCCCATCTTCGTATCTAGTCATGATGACTTGGTTGTCAGAGGACTTTCTTATTTCTACGATTCCATCAAACATGTGGATGGAATGGCCTTGTTGTTGAATCTGCAACCAAAGACAGCAGGCTTCTCTGCAACTCTGGAAGATAAAGAACATTCTTCAACAAGAAATTAGGGAATCCAGGCATCTTCAACTGAATGGTGCCCATTCCTTTTGGTTTAAGACTTGACTTATCTGCAAAGTAAACTATGCCATTTATTGTTTCATTAAGTTCTTCAAAACAGTCTTTTCCAAAAGTCATATGTGATGTTGCACCAGTATCAAGTAGCCAACAATCTTTGTAAGATGAAAGTGAAGTCATTTCATTAATACCAATATTACAATGTGCAACAATACAATGAGAAGAATCTGAAGATTTACTAGCATCTTGGTTTTTATTGTCATCTTTCTTCTAGTTATGTCTGTCTTTGATGGAGTCCCATGAAGCCCAACACTGATCTGTTGTGTATCCAGTCTTTCCACAATGCTTGCACTTCAAATTTGATCTTTTGCTGGAGTTGTTTCTACCTCCTCTACCTCTGAAGTCTCTTCTTCCTCTGCCTCTCTTGCTGCTTTCTCCTTTGGAAGGGTATTTGGACCGATTCTTTGTTTTCTAAACAAAGTAAAGGGATTCTTCAACAGGATCGCTTGATTTCTTGATCTTTCTAAACTATTTTGGATATGTTTCCTTGCCAGTAAGGACATCACCAAAAATAGATGCAAAATGGTGCATCTTCAATCTGGAACTTGCAACTTACAGAATACTTGGAAAAAGATATGGGATGTAGGTTTAGATTCCTGCTCCTTTACAAATTACAATATGATTCTGCAGCCTATCAAAACTAATTCTACATCCCTATCAAAATAATCTTGCAGCTGCTCTATATTTAATTTTGCAACTCTATATCATTTCAATATCTATATTTCTTATGAGATTTTAAGAATACATTTTCACTTTGTTCAACAGTTACAAAAAATCTTGTAGCAGAATAGTGCAGGTTGCAGCAGTATACTTCACAGTTTTATTGCAACAACAAAGTTGGTGACACAAGCAGTCTCTAACTTGGTCGCCAGTCACAACAATATATTCACACCTAAAAGAAAACAACGCCAGGTCTGGATGGACTCAAGACGCAGGCAGCTCCACGCAGTTGAATACAGGAGTGAGCTACTTCACTCATGTTCAGGATCAGTCTTCACTTCTTCCACAAGCAATATTGTGGTGGGGAGAGCACTAGTTCTCAACTACAATCTTCAAGTGGATGTGAATAACTTCAAGACAATGGAAGGAAGTCGCAACAATACTCCAAGGCAAGATTCAAAATCACAACCTTCAATCTGAAAATGGAAAACTTGGATTTCACAGAATGCGAGAAGGGCACGCCATTTTCACCGAGAAAATCTTCTAGAAATTTCTTTACTTTCTCAGGATCATCACTCTCACATTCAATCTCATAACGCAATGTAGACAATGTCAATGCTGCAACAATATATCATGCTCTTCGAGAGAGCTCTACACTTCTAGATAGATAGTCGCATAGCAGTCAATAGTGGTCTCTACGCACAATTCGCAATAGTCATGAAGGAGTCCAAGAGAGCTCCAACTTTGTATAAGAAAAATGGGGAGTTTTCTCCTCATTCAAAACTATTGATATCCATTCCCACAGTATTCACAAACGCGACAATGGAGGAGACCACGAGAATGCTAGAATATGCCTTTAGTACGATAGTCTAGTATTGGACATCGATAGCACAATTATGAATAACAAAGGATGTATCCAGCGTTCTTACGCGTAGCGGTGCTGCTAGTAAGAAGAGAAAGTATGTAGGTCGCAAAGTAGGGTTAGGTATCACAACGTCTTATCAACACACGCAGCAACTTATTCTATGCCTGTCAAACTACTAAAGATTCACATACATTCAAAATGCAGAATGTGGTGCATTACTCTCACACTCAGGTGACTAACTAGAGGTCACGATTTAGGGTTTTCACTTGACAGTCACAAAGAACGCAGAGTTACGGGAGATGGAAATTGCATCATTCATGGAGGTTAGAGCAGCTAGCGCATGCACCAATGCATGCAATCTGCAGACTGAGGAAAGGGCAGATGAATGAGCAGAATTGATTTTGAGTGCGTGCAGTAGAACTGGAGGAGAAACGTTCAATTTTGATCAGAGGGCAGACACATTAATGGACCAGCAGTCTGGCAAGCATACAGGCTGCCAGGACTGAAACTTAACAACAGGAGTTATGGCAGGTGGTGCTCTGATACCACTGTTGGATAATAACTCCCGATTCATCTTATTCCATTGCTAATGTATATATTTATACAATTCATATGTCGGTTGTGATTCAACTTCTGACCAACCTATTCATATTCCTACATGACTATTCACATTCAGAATATATTTACAATATTTACATATTGTATAATCCTGACGGATTATATTCCAACACTTCCCCCATTAGAACTTGACATATATTTCTCCTGTTAGTTTGTTAATGTGACTCAGAACGATGCATGTCCTAATTTGCTTCTTTTAGTGGAATTCTCATCATGTCAAACTTAACAAGTTGTTGCCACAATTTAGGTATTTACATTTCACTTCTATTGTTCCTCCTCAATGATCATTCATGAATTAAAGACTTAATCCCATAATATTCCAATAATAGTGCTACCAATTATTTTTTCAAATATTTGACTTCATCTTGCTTCTATGACAATGGATATCATGATCCTCTTATTTTTTTTACTCCCTCGTGTGTGGCAACAACAAATCATTTTCTCATGCTCGTATGTTGGGAAGAACTTGTCGTCGATATTGGGAGTGTATGAGGTGAAGGTTTATAAATGGATGGAGATGGTAATGGATAAATAAGAGAGGAAATGGAAAGGTTATGAAAGGTAAAGTGAAAAATATCTTCCCTCCAAACTCCTTGAAAAATGACCAATTGTAAAGAAGGGGATAATGCTTAGTAGTTTTTCATGACATTTTCCTAATCTCTTAATAAATAAAAAACTCATGTAATTTTACCTCAAGTTTTACCTCCGTGAAATCCTTGATTTCCATGAATGTATTGATGCATGCTAGGGTTGATGGATGCTAACTGTTACTGAGATATGTAGCTAGAAGTTGAAACTGGTGAAGGATGAAGATTATCTGAAATGAGGAACTGTGCAAGATGAATTGAATGATGTTGTAGATGATCCTAAAGTTGGGATTCATGCTATTTGAAGATGACATCAAATAAGGAAATATGAAGATGATCTTTGTTGGGACAAAAAGAATACTAAATTACTCAAAGTTGATGTCCTGTGGAAGTGGATCTAGGGACTGCTGAGTGTATGTGGATGTAGGAGAAAAAAATTATGTTGAATTGAATGAAAAAATATTGTTGAATTGCTAGAACATGAATAAAATAAAAGTACCGCTGAACTACTAGAACAATATAAATATATAGTCTTCATCCAGTATACATGCTCATGTATAAGTTAATCCGTGTGAATGAATGTTCTTGAATTCTAACACGAAGAAAATTCGTTGGATTACCAATCAATAATGAAAATTTTTAACCAATGCAAGACAACTCACCAGTCATGAAAATGAGCTGTCAAGGTACAAAAGTACAACTTGACATGTATGAATGGATATGTTGAAGTCGAGTCACATACAATATCTATAAAAAAGAGACATTTATGTATTTCCTTGATCGTTGGAGAGGAAATTTACCATTTATGCACGTAAATTCCAAGATACTATACATAACTTAAGTCTATTAAATTTTCATATGCTTAGCTAAGACATCAGTATCTCATTTCATTTTTCATAACAAAAGCATATAAACAGGATCACTGAAAGATAGACAAGCACAACCATATAAAAGGAACACAAAGATTTATCCTGGGAAAACCCTAAAGGGAAAACCTCAGTAGAAGCTTCCTCAATATAGATGCCCCAAAAAGATAAAAGATAAAACCAGGAAGGAGATCAAAGCCTGATCCTCCTCCTTCTCCAGCTACTTCTCTTCTCCACTAATGCACTACACAAGTGAGAGTGTGTGTCCTAAATGAGGAGCACTACACCTCTATTTATATCCATCCGTTCACTTAAGTTAACTCATCTGTCATGTAGGCTCGAGTTAATCATGTAGGCTCAAGTTACACATGTAGGCTCAAGTAACCACACTGGGGTGCTAATGACCCACCTTTACAATTACAGGG
>LPNX011008343.1:347905-365209 GCA_001517045.1 Pseudotsuga menziesii | reverse complement strand
GGGGTACAAAGTAATACAAGTGGTTCTCCCGGTAGGACCATCGGGGACCACAAAGAAATACATATAGAATATTCTTTGAAGTTACAATATTTCAACACTTCCCCCTTAACGAGAAGGGTATTCTATAACAACATCAACAACAACAATAATAGGAGAGAGATAGAGGACATCATCAACATCATCAGGGTGATACATCTATAAATAATTGGAAGCTTTTCAACATCATGTAGTCTTCAGCATCATCAGTACTTTGATCGCTTGATCAGAAACATCATCTTCAACACTTTGACCTTTCGATCAGCAACATCTTCTTTAGCACTTTGGCCTTTTGATCAGCAACAACATCATCATCATACTCTAACATCAACTCATCATCATATTCTGATCCTTCGATCAGTACGTCATCATCATCATACTTTGATAATACGGCATCATCATCATCACATTCTGATCTTTCGATCAGAAACATCATCATCATCATCACATTCTGATATTTCGATCAGAAAACATCATCATCATCAGCAACATCATAATCATAAGCAACTTTCTGATCTTTCGATCAGAAAACATCATCATCATCATATTCTGATCTTTCGATCAGAGAACATCATCATCAGCAACTCCTGATCTTTCGATCAAAGAAACATCATCATCATCATATTCTGATCTTTCGATCAGAGAACATCATCATCGTCAGTAACAACATCATCATCATCATATTCTGATCTTTCGATCAGAGAACATCATCATCGTCAGCAACAACATCATCATCATATTCTAATCTTTCAATCAGAGAACATCATCATCATCAACAAGTTCTGATCTTTCGATCAGAGAAACATCATCATCATCATATTTTGATCTTTCAATCAGAGAACATCATCATAATCATCAATAGCATCATCATCATATTCTGATCTTTCAATCAGTACATCATCATCATCATAAAAACATCAACATGATCCTTCCTTTCGGAATTACGGGATTTAGGTCTTTACGGAGTTACCAATGATCCTTCCTTTTGGAATTACAGGATTTAGGTCTTTACGGAGTTACTAACGATCCTTCCTTTCAGAATTACAGGATCAACACATTTGTGGAACTCAGACAATCCTTCCTATTGGAATTACGGGATCAACACATCTGTGGAACTCAGAAAATCCTTCCTATTGGAATTACGGGATCAATTCAATGATCCTTCCTTTCGGAATTATAGGATTTAGGTCTTTACGGAGTTACTAACGGTCCTTCCTTTCGGAATTATGGGATCAACACAGATGTGGAACTCAAACAATCCTTCCTATTGGAATTATGAGATCAACACATCTGTGGAACTCAGACAATCCTTCCTATTGGAATTACGGGATCAATTCAATGATCCTTCCTTTCGAAATTATAGGATTTTAGGTCTTTACGGAGTTACTAATGATCCTTCCTTTCGGAATTATGGGATCAACACATATGTGGAACTCAGATAATCCTTCCTCTAGGAATTACAAGATCAACACACGTTCTTGAGTACCAAAGTCACCGGATCCGTTCTGAACCGAAGTTCAAGGATGATAAAATACTACGACATTCACGGGGACCGAGATCTCCGGATACATTCTGAACCGAGGTCCAGGGATGATGCAATCCACCACTTTCACAAGGGCCAAGACCTCCAGATACATTTTGAATCGAGGTTCAGGGATGATGCAATCCACCACTTTCACGGGGGCTGAGACCTCCGGATACATTTTGAACCGAAGTTCAGGGATGATGCAATCCTACCACTTTCACGGGGGCCGATACCTCCGGATACATTTTGAACTAAAGTTCAGGAATGATGCAATCCCACCACATTCACGGGGGCCGAGACCTCCGGATACATTTTGAACCGAAGTTTAGGGATGATGCAATCCCACCACATTCACGAAGACTGAAGTCATCGGATCTATTTTGGACAGATGTCCCAGGATGATGCAATCCCTCTTCATTCTCGAGGACCGAGGTCACCAGATCACTTTAGGGCAAGTGCCCAGGGATGATAAAATCCCACTGCAACATCACTACTCCCCCTTTCAAGGAATTTCTTTTCGAACAACACCAAGCTTGTCTCGAAAGTGTTCGAACTTTACCCGAGATAGAGGCTTCATTAGTACATCATCATTCAAACCATCATCATCTACATCTTCAGTATGTGAATACTGAACTATCACCATATGTATCTCCAGTATGTGAATACTGAAAGCATCATCATCTATATCTTCAGTATAGAAATACAGAATCATCATCATCTGCATCTATAGTATGTAAATACTGAAACATCATCTATATATTTAGTATGGGAATACTGAAACATAATCATCTACATCTTATCTCGTATGTAGAAATACCGAATTTTTATGTGTTACAATCAGAACACAGGGTTCTCTGTCATCACAAATATGGTTATCACATAGAACCATTGTAGTATCCATCTTCAGGTCAAAGAGACCTGATATCAGCTTCCGAAGCCATATGACTTCACAACTTAGTAGAGCAATCTGCTATGTATTTTGCTTCAGCCGTGCTACAAGAAACACTGGACTGTTTCCTGCTAAACCATGAACTCATAGCAGACCCTAAACAAAAGCATCTACCTAATGTGCTTTTCCTGTCAGAGATACTTCCAGCCCAATCTGCATCTGTGTAGCCATACAATCTATAGTCATGGCTACCATCATAGTATAGACCAAAGTCTATAGTCCCTTTCAGATATCTCATCACATGTTTTGCGGTTACTAGGTGAACCCGTCTTGGTTGAACAAGATATTGACTTAAGGTGTTCACAGCAAAAAAAATGTCTGGTATGGAATTTGTTCAGTACATTAATGACCCAATGATGAGTCACATCCACTAACTTTGATGACTCATCAGCTAACAACTTCAGGTTGGAGTCCATGGGTGTGGCCATGGATTTTCATTCCAACATATTGAATCTCTTCAATATCTCTACCGCATACTTTCCTTGGTTGAGAAAGATTTCTTCTGAACTTTGTCATATTTTCAGACCTAGGAAATAGTGCATTAACCCAACATCTTTCATCTCAAATTCTTTTGCTAGTTTCTTCTTGCTTTCCATGATTTGTTTCTCCTTCCCTGTCAAGAATAAGTCATCCACATATAATAACAAGATGACAAGTTCATCTTCTACAACCTTGAGATAAAGGTTAGGATCAGCTTTACTCTTGGTAAAGCCCATAATTGACAGGAAACTATCTATCCTTCCATACCAAGCTCTGGGAGCTTGCTTCATGCCATAGAGGGCCTTCTTCAACTTACATATATGAGTCCATCTATCTTCAACTTCAAATCCTTTCGATGTAAAACTCTTCCCCAATCATACCATTAAGGAAGGATTGTCTTTACTTCATCATGGAAGCAACTACCATCATAGTTCTGAAGGAAGTGTACCTTGCTTCTTGGAGTAAGTGTCTCTTTAGAATTAATTCCCTCTTTCTTATAGAAACCTCTAGCCACAAGTCTTTCCTTACTTCTATCAACAACACATTTTATCTTGGAAATCCATTTGTAAGATACCACATTCTTGCTTTCTGGTTTGAGTAATATATCCCAAACATCATTCTAGTATTCTTTTATCATAACATCTTCCATGAGTTCAACTTGTCAGATCATCAACATATCCTAGTTTTCTGCATTCAACTTTGAAGGTTGGAACCCAAAAGTCTTGATCCATCAGGAAGCTGTCCATCATGTCGTACCGTGTCGAACTCAGATATCTTCTGTAGTCACTCCCTCTGAAGTGGATTATTATCTTCCTTCTTCATTCCGTACAGGTGGTTCTATGCTTGATATATACTGGTCAATAGAGTATGTCATGTCATAGTCTATTCTTTCTGAGGCAAATCACGAACCTTGCTTTGTACACTTGTTCTTGTATATCCATATGGAGGATACTACCTACTTTCCTTTGTGTCTCGAAATCATATCGTATACATCATTCCCCATGATCAACTGTTATTCTTTGATCATAGCTTCTTTCATAGCATTCTTTTCTTCATCTTGAGTTATCTCTCATACCCATGGTAGTCTTTGTCCTTTGAGGTGGATCTACCGCTCTTTGAATCTCTTTCTTCCGTCATGGTGTCTCTGACCCTGGTAGTTTCAGATTCATGTTTATTGAATTGTCATCACTTGTTATTTGGAACAAGTATCATCCTTCTTTTCTTGTAGGAGGTTGTACAGGACCTTTCCTACAATTCAAATGCACTAGTTGCATGGTTAGAACTATTTCATAAATCATATGCATAACGGAAAATTCTTATGCATCATGCAACTGTTTAGCCAATACAACATTCATCCATATCTCACAAAAACTTTCTAGACTAATCCAATATGTGAGAAAAGAGGTTTGATAAGTAGCAATGGAGAGTTGTATAGCATCATGAGCTACTTACCCATCACATGCATATTAGTAGTATACAGTCATTAATGCAAACAATCTATCATGCATAACACATCAACTAAATATAATCAAATGTAAAACAATATCATGAAATGACAATTGAATACTTATCTTTTATTTGTTTTGTGGGTAGACTCCATCTTGATCATTCTGCTTTATCATCATTTCTTATCCAAATGATAAGATGGATAAGAGGTTCGTCAAGAATTGAGTTCTTCATATTCCTCATCGCTTGAGGGATCTTCTTTGAATGGTGATAGCTTGGTCTTCAATTTTCTCCCATCTTTCTTCTTCTCTTCTTATGAGACGAGCTTCTTCTTCTTCCCAAAGTCAACTGAAAGTAATCACTTTCTTCTGGCACACATTCCTCGCATGAATGAATCCCATGATCATGGGAGGCCATTCAAGGTGGCTATCACCACTTCTGCATTCTCTGCTTCTTCTTCTACTACTTCAATATGTTATGCATTCTGGATCTTCACATTCTTCAATTGTTTTCTCAAATCCATCTTCTGAATTATGTTCTTATATTCAAATAGCTTGATCAAGAAATCAAACATCTTCGGTTTCTTTAGGGAAGACACTTTGTGGTATCCGTGATTGAATCAACAGTGATCTTCCTAGCCTTGATCAAGTTCTTCTTGTGTAAGGCTTTGAGGCTCATCTCCCTCTAGAACTGGAACCTCTCTAGTCATGTAGGTGTCCAATTCATTTTCTTCAGAGAGATCAAATACTTTCATTCTTGGAAGTTTCCAACTTCGCCAATCTTATCATCAAGCTGATGTGATAGATCACTTTGAAATGAGAACCTCAAATACAAATAGCAAAAGATTAGATCTTACCGATTTGAGGTGTCCATCCTGCTTTCGGAGCTGGCTGATCTAGGTTTTGTCAGAGAAACCATAATTTTCAAAACTTGGAATCTTTCAGATCTGATTGGATAGAAAGATAGATCTCTTCAAATGGAGCTGTCCAATGTACTCCTTTTCTGAAAACAGTGGAGGGAAGCTCTTGGAACAGGAAGCCCTAGTTTTCCAAGTTCTTCTGCGGAAATGCCTGTTACTGTTTCTGTGATATCTCAAAATTACTACTCCTCTGTGTCTGAAATTTTGCACTGAGGTATCCTCACATGTCCCTGATCCAACACCACAGTTTTCATCAGAGTTGGTTTTACCAATTTGGATTTATGATCATTTTCCCAAGGTGACCTATTACAGGACTGTTCAGAACAATGAAGTTGTACGGCATTCCACGTGTCACTGGTTCATCTTCAGGTTTAGAAATTTGGACCATGGAAAGTAAAGTCTGTTCTCTTTCTGGAACATCTTCAAGAATTCAATTTGGATATCTGTAGCCCAAGCTATAGCAATGTTTCCTAGGTGTCATGTTTAGGGATGAATTCTGGAAGAGGCTGGAACCCTAACTTGGAGGGATCATATCTCCTAGAATATAGCAAATATGAGGCTGAATTTTGGACACAGTGTTCATAAGGAGTTTATCTTCAGTCTCTGAAATTTTCATCTCTTGAACATTCGCCAATATTGGGATATAGTGAATATACCAAAACTTAGCAGTTTTAGTATTTAGGGTTTTTCTAGCTCGGGGTCAAACTAGGGTTTGACTTTCTCGGAGTTTCACCCAACCAAAAATATTGATCGAGGTCTCTAAACTTCGATTTTGATGAGGAGATAAATCCTATGCTGGGCTCACTTAAAAATTCTTGTTCTGCAAGAAGCCTTAATTTCCCACATGAAAAACTGAAAATGCTCAGAATCGAATTCCGCTTCGACAAAAAGATGCGCCCTTCAATGGAGAGTCAGCCTAGCCTTCTTTTGCTGATCGATTGTGGAGAGAGAACCAAAAAGTAAGAAGCCCTAGATTCTGTAGCTGCATAATGTCTTCTTTTCAGGGTGGCTCTGATACCATGTTAAATTTTCATATGCTTAGCTAAGACATCAGTATTTCATTTCATTTTTCATAACAAAAGCATATAAACAGGATCACTGAAAGATAGACAAGCACAACCATACAAAAGGAACACAAAGATTTATCCTGGGAAAACCCTAAAGGGAAAAACACAGCAAAATATTCCTCAATATAGATTCCCCAAAAAGATAAAAGATAAAACCAGCAAGGAGATCAAAGCCTGATCCTCCTCCTTCTCCAGCTACTTCTCTTCTCCACTAATGCGCTACACAAGTGAGAGTGTGTGTCCTAAATGAGGAGCACTACACCTCTATTTATATTCATCTGTTCACTTAAGTTAACTCATCTGTCATGTAGGCTTGAGCTAATCATGTAGGCTCGAGTTACACATGTAGGTTCAAGTAACCACACTGGGGTGCTAATGACCCACCTTTACAATTAGAGGGGACTGCTTCATGACTCTTATTAGTTCTTCCGATTAGGAGCATCGAGGTACAAAGTAATGCAAGTGGTTCTCCCGGTAGGACCATCGGGGACCATAAAGAAATACATATAGAATATTCTTCAAAGTTACAATATTTCAACAAAGTCTTGTTTCCTAGATAATTTGCCGAGGTCGATGGGACAAGACCTTTAGAAAGTGGACATTAATGAATTCCACATCATCCAATATGAGTGCAAAAAAATGATTGTGAAGAACCATAGTGAAAACTATAACCAACATGAAACTCACAAATCTTATTGTGAACCTTGTCAACAAGTAACCTAGTTTTCAATCAAAGTTCATGTCTAGCTATGTTAGTAAACCGGTTTTCACAACTGGACTTAGTTTTCTCTTTCCTATTTCATTCATTTATTTTTATTTTTTTCACACTATCCTACCCTACCTTAAATGAAAAATGAAATATCTTCAAGTATAAGAGTACTTATAGTGGAGCCATTTTCTAAATAGGGTCACAAGTATGCTCATACCCAAATTTGAAAAATGTATCTCAATAAAAAGTAGGATATGAGAGACCAACTTCCATTGAAAAGATGGTGCCAAGAAATGTTGAAACATGGAGTGATGTTGTATACTGATGACAAATTGAAACCAAGCTTCAATATAATATTTTCTTCCTTGATTTCCTATAGTTGTCAAATGAAAATTTTTAAATATTTGAGCTTGATGAATGCATAAGAGATTTAGATCTGGTGCCAACAATGCTAGAATTTCTTTAATTTCTAGTTGCAATCTCTGTTCTTCATGAGATGCTATGCATGTGTTGATGATCTTATATGTTTTTTGATAAGGTTTACAAGAAGCTCCATTTGTAGGTATTGGATTTATAACCTGCCTAGGCCTTGTATGGATTTGTTGCAATAGTGCATAGTATTCTTGTAGCAGTGTAGGTGAGGTAAAATGGGAGAAAATGTAGGAAAATTTTGCAGTTCAGTACTATAAGCATACTGTACTTCTTTATTATGGTTAGGGGAGGGGGTGGGTTGAAGAAGAGTTTGTGTAGGGAATGGAGAATTTAGATGCGAAGGTAAATGTGGCAGGTATAGCAGATTGGTTTGTGTGGATAATATTGATGTGCAGGTAGGATATTGTTGAAGAGCTCGTGGAAATTTTAAAGGGTTGGTTGGTGCTGAAACATGAGGGAAAGTATCCATGGGATCATAAGATGGGCCATTCCAACCTTGTGGACAAGGTAGGTAGGTGTTATACTAAGGCTACAATAGTTTCCATGGTAGAGGAGTATTCCATTATTGATTATGAGGATAAGAAAATGGAGGAATAAAGTTTTGAACCATAAATGTAGGCCACAGTTTCCATGGATATTGTATTTCCATTGCGTAAGGTTAACTTGCTTCAACTTTTGGATCTTCTTGATATGTTTCTTTCTAGTCATGCATGTAGAAACTTTCAAGACTATTCAAGTGACATTCCCTTGCTTCGATTTCCTCCTTCTTTTTGTTAACCTGCAAATATCCAATTGTGAATCAGCTTTAGAAATTCCAAATAAGCTATTGATTTCATCTCCTGTAAGTCCTGTTGTTGCGACATATTTCAAGAATTGAGAAGAAATTTCTCTAGAATTCTTACCAGTATTGGAGTTTCCTCTTTAATACCTTCTGCATAAATCACAAACATCATCATATGATAGCTAAAATACTTCACCCATTCCCATCAGATTTAATATTTCTAAAGGTTCATCTTGGATTCCTTTGAGAAGGAGAGTTTTCAAGGTTTCTTTCCCCAGTTGTCTGTGTTTTGATATTTGAAGGCTATATTAAAATCATTCCACATAGTCCTACAAACTATCTTCTTATCCTTGTGTCATTCCCAAGATGCCTTCACTGACCTTGTAATAATCCTGGTACCTTTTCAAAAATACATGTTTCATGCCATCCCAAGTTTGTGTACAATTCCCACCGAGGCTCATGAACCATCAAAGGGTTGTTCCTTTTATAGTAAGAGGCAACATCATCAAATTTTGATCATTAGTACAATAATATCCTCTACAAAGTTCTTCAAATTCAAATAAGAAAGTATCTAGGTCTTCATTTTCCAAATTGTGAAAATTTGGTAGAACGGATGGGGGAATTCTTCGCATTGGTGCCTCTCCTCCTGAATATATGATGGGAAAATCAAAGGTAACGACATATTTCTTGTTAGATCCTCGATCTTTCTCACCTTACCTCTCTTCCCAAAATAGAAGTTCTTCTTCATGTGCTATCCCAAGGCTCCTTGTTCAAATGCTTATGTCAAATTGTTAGTAGGATGGGTGGTGCTTACAATGCTACTGGGGGGGTATAATGTACTAGAAATGAAATGAAACATAAATGGAAAGAAATAAAAAAAGATCACTCCCAAATAAAATCAATCAAATGAGAGACAATCATGAAATCTATATGTCGTGACCCTTATGAGGTTGATTCCATTACAGTATGTTCAACGATGCGTAGCTCTTCACTATGTCTTACTTCCCTGACACCTCAGGATCAGGAACACAACTACCATGCTCTACTCAATGCATCTAAAAAACAATGTGATATGTACTTTTGTACCATTGATAACTTCCCCGGAAATGACACCAAAATGTTGGAAAATTTAATTGTCTAATTAAATGAATGAACTCAAACACCCAAGACATAAATTATCAACTCGAAGAAGTCTTTTATTTCAAAGCTATCGTGCAAAGTATATGCAGGAAACAAGTTCCGATTGAAACTGTTATGAAATCAAACATTTATTGTAGGTTAAATCACACTTGCTTTAAATGAAAACTCAGAGTTGAAAATAAACCTTAAATACCCTTTCATAACTAAATCATTCATGCATAAATTGAGATCACATTGATGAAACACAAATCTAGCTTACGTAAATAAAACAAATCAACTCTTGTATAAATTATAAGAGTAACAACAAAATAAAGTAACAAGGCTATGTAAATCATGACCAAGTAGCAACAATCCAACACGGAATTCAACTAAGTCTCTGTTATGTAAAAACACACATGAAAAACAAACATGAAAAACAAACAAGACAGTGATTCTGGGCATGATGGATCTTCAATGATAAGTAAATGCATGGGAATGAAGTGAAAGTGGAATTGCAGTGAATTAGTTAAGAGTTGTAATGGAGTTGCAACAAGCTTAAGAAGATGAGATGGTAGGCCGTGTTGGCGATTGCAAATAACAAAAGTAGAGTATTCAAATTATAGATCAATTAGCCCAAATTGTAACTGTAATGTATCATGATTTGTGGGCAATTTAACATAGACAACTCTGCAGCTCAATTATGTAATGATTGGATTTGATCGTTCGTTTTAAATGTATGTTAAAACAAAGACGACTGTGATACAATTGCACCAAGTTATAATCGAATAAACATACAACGATCACCAATTGAAAATTCATTTATGAGTGTCAGCAATCTTGAAAGTGCGATATGGAATTTAAGTCGCAATCTTCAGAAAGTGAAAACAATGCTTTAACTAGTCATAAACAAAATTGGAATGCAAACCAAATAACTCTAACTTTGTAAGAAAATGAAATAAACAGATATAAAATAATAGACAAGACTAGCACATACGAGAATCAGGGGGGCCTTCCTCACCAAGAATGTGTGGTTGAGAGATAAAATGAAATAACATGATGTTCAGAATCTCAATAGCAATCAACTCCATTTATTAAAACTCAAAACTTTGTTTACAAAACCAAAACAATCCACCTTTAAACTAACATTCTAATCTACGTTAGAAAAGAACCACCATCCTCTCCGGTCTTTGAGGCTTTATTTACACATAAAATCCATGGAGGAATGAATAAAACCAAATCACTAAACTCAGAAAACCAATTTGACAATATTTTGGAGAAAATCTCATAAATATGGAATTTTGTCATTTTTATCAGATTGGCCTTGGAGATCTATCCATAATTTCCAAAAAGTAGCTTATTTTTCAAAAAGGCCCATGACTTGCAGAATTTGATATACTGGGAGAAAAACCCATGTTTTATTTTTTCTAGATAAGCCTTCACTTGCATAGAAATCGACGCAGAAGTTAGCAATTTCAAAATTGTCATCCTAAAACTCTAGGTTTGCTTTTCGAAAGGAATTTGCTATATCTCGAAATCCGTGCCATATTTCGGAGATTTGTTTATGTGGGAACCAAATTAGCGCCTTATATACCAAAAAATGCATGCCTCCATGCCTTGGATTTTCTGGATCCTCCTTCATTGGCTCAGAAATTGTATTGTTACAACTAGAATAATCAATTGCTTCATAAACCATTATTAGTAAAACAATATAAGCTTTTTATTATTAAAAATGAAGGAAAATTGTCATTATTAACGATTGAAACATTAATAATAATAATATGACATTTTATTATCAATTATAGTAAATGAATAAATAAAGAAAGAAAGAAAAAAAAAAAAGGGATGAAATGGGTGTGTAAAGGTGATGAAAATACGGACAAATGCATGACCCAACAATATTTTATTGGGATAATGACCATGGTTATTATTGGAATAATGAACATGATTAAGACGAGTATCATATTCGAGTATCATATCCACTTATAAATCATCAATCTTAAAAATCAGTTTAGAGAGAAATTAATTAAATGCAAGTGTATATTATATGCTTTACTAAATGATTATTTTTTATGACTTATATTTATAAAGTATAAAATAATAAATAAAAGGTGTCTAAAAAATGTGATAAGAAAATATGTGAAGTATAATTAGTGTAAAAAAACTACCAAATTTTGCAAATTGGGAAAGAGTTCTAAAACTTATGAGTTGTATAAACACTTGTAATTATTATTTTTCATGACTTATATTTATAGAGTATAAAATAATAAATAAAAGGTGTATAAGAAATGTGATAAGAAAATATGTGAAGTATAATTAGTATAAAAAAACTACCAAATTTTGCAAATTGGGAAAGAGTTCTAAAACTTATGAGTTGTATAAACACTTGAAATTATGTTTTTCTATAACAATTTGATCAATGTGGTGAGGGTTTCTCTTAAGTTTTATTTATTCTATATTGTAATATTGTCATCACCATACAAACATGTTTTTGGAATACATTGGATTTTTCACAATCTTTAGATTATGCTAATCACAAAAGAGTATATAGGATGATTTTTCCATGTAAAATTTCATTGTTGTGTATTCTCTATCTCAATGGTGGAAAGTGTAACTAAATGTTACTTCATTTTTATCTAAGAAACTATACCTAATTCAAGAATGAAATATACCTAGAACTACATTTCCAAATATATTGTGAACCTACTTAATCAACAATAATGTAAGCCATAAGCTAAAACTCAACATCTTCACTATACTTTGTCTTGATCAATGGTTCATTTACATGTCTTAGGATCCTATGTTAGCATTCTAGTGCATAGTGTTGGGTGGAGACATAATCCTTTCCACAATGACAAGTACATAAGTCAACTATGGTCTACATGGGTTGGTTAAGTATATCGAGTTGCAATATAGCTCTAGATTGTATAATGTTTCATTCACTAGTTTATATGTATTTTCCATTGACACTTCAAACTTGACTCAATAGATGTATAGTTCAATTCACCATCTAAAAATGAAGTGGCTCCTACACATATTTTCTTTTGTGAGATGAATATATTATATTTATTATGTCATGCCTTTAGGATTAAGAATTAACTCACCATGCCTAAATCTTTGATATGAAATGTTATTCCAAATTATTTATGGAATTTCATTACCGTGATTGATCTTGTTTTCAAAATTCTATGTAATGATAAAGTCATGATATGCATAGGGGTGATTCCATGAAGATGGGTAACACTTTTTGGCCAAATTTGGCTATGAAAACCTGATTTTTTACTCATGTGCTAGATAGAAGCCCTCAAAACGCATATATGCCATGTGAATTTTGACTTGTAGTAAAAAAACAAATTGTAGAATATTATGTTGGCTTCATAGTGATATTTTTTTAAAAATATTCCGATGTCATTTAATGTGTGAATTTTTGCATTTAATGAACTGTATGACCTTAAAAATTTGAAGAAGCTAATAAGTGGCTCGTGTCCACGTAGAGTAATTCAATCTTGCATTAATAATTTAAAAAAAATATATATATGAGCATGATTTACATAAAATGCAGTGTGATGTACATATTTTTTTGTTAATTTTTTTCGCATTATACAATTATTAATTATTTTTCGAAAGTGACCACATTCGATTTCAGCGTCGTTTTAAACACATATTTGTCCACGTAAAGCAATTTTTTCTTTTTTTTCAAAAATTGAAAAACCAAAGATACCCTTTTGAAGAGGACACGTCGATATGTGATGTGTGCATTTTTAAGAATTTTTTGGCTGTGTATTTTTAACTCTGTGGATTTTTCTTTGAGCTGCTTCGAAGTTGCAGTGTGGTTTTCTAAGTATAAGTTTTAGAAGTAATTAAAAAATAAATTTCATATGAATGCCAAAATGCGTGTATGATACCTCAATGGATAGAATATTCGTTGGTGAATTTATCGGTATCAACTCCGCTCAGTTATGTGCTAGGAATGGCAGGGTGTACACCTCTGCAAGGCACATAAATTTTTTCATTTGTTTGGATGTGGGCTAAGTCTATTTTCTTAAGCCCTCGACCGAGGTATTTAAATACCTCGGTCGAGATCTTAACGAAACCTCGACCGAGGGTTTGTAAAGCCCTCGACCGAGGGTTTAACAAACCCTCGGTTGAGGTTTCGTTAAGAAATACCTCGGTCGAGGGTTAAGAAATACCTCGGTCGAGGGCTGAAAAAAACCTCAGTCGAGGGCTTGATAAAACCTCGGTCGAGATATTAAGACCTCGGTCGAGGGTTTAACAAGCTCTCGACCGAGGTGCGTTTTTCTGTTTTTGCCGAAATGCGCTTGCCAAAAAGTGTTACCCAGGTCTGCGGATTCACCCATAGACAATATTTCCACATCATATTTTTTTATCATTACATATATACATTCACATATTATGAACCATTGTTTAATCTACCTTATCATAGATAGTTATCAATCTTTGTGGACTAGGACTTAGAGGATTGGATCATCTGTGTAATGTAATAGATAATTTGCACACATAGTTTTCTTTCCATTTACATGATAATATTAAAATTATTTTATGTATATCTCTTTCTAAATATATCCATTAATAAAGACACTCTTCACATCCATATGATGATTTTTCCACCCAAATTTATCACTAAGGATAATACTATCTTGATATTGATAGTTTTACTATAAAGGTGAAGATCTCAAAATCGAGCATGTTTATTTAACATAACCCTTAGACAAAAACTATATAATATTTATTAATACTCTTATCGTCCTTATAACCATTTGATGCCCATATGCATCCAATATATATCTTCTGAATCAGTAACTTATCAAATTTGTAGGTCTTCTTCTTCTTCACTGAAGACGAATATTCATCATCCATAGTATTTTGTCATTTCTCATGTTTTGAAGCCTATTCATAAGAAATGTTAATACATGATATTACTATGAAGTCTATTTTCATTTCATTCCCATGATCCATCCCAATAAATGCATCCTAGTTAAAGCCTTCAATAATTTTGCTTAACAAAATTATTTTCCTATATAGAGGACTTGAACTAATTCATTTAATGTACTCACTAGAGCATTACAAGTTACAATCACTATAGTGTTATAAGTGTTGTTAACATATGATTCTTCTTATTTATCATCCTTGGCCTTTTTATTTTCTTTCTCATTGTAAAGTACCTGAAACTTAAGCTCATCTTCCTTGAGATAATTATTAAAAAAACATATCTATTTAGTAAGAAATTATTTACCTCTTGCTCATAAGACATATCCTCTCACTATACCCCTTGAATATGCATAACATGGGTATTCCTTCAAATATCCTTAAATTTGATCCATGGTTGTTTTGGTTTTGAGACCCTATAAAGTCTTTCCTTTGTTACTTATTTTGTGGGAATCTTATCTAGAAACTATATCATTAGATGATGATTTGTAAACCATGTTGGATATTCCAATTGTCTTCCCACCATAACATATAGAAAAATCATTTCTAACACAATGAGGTTCCAATGCTCGATTATGACTATTTTTCCTTATATTTAGTGATTTTACATAAAATAAGACAAGCCACATGCATACTAAACTATTGTGAAATAATAACAAAACTTCAATAACAAAGGCACGCAACATAATTCCATGAACACAATATTTACCTAGATAAACTTGGTTCTCACTTGGTGTGGGTATAAATTCTAGAAAAATAAAGGAATGTGCCTTTATTCTCAAATATAAGAGAATGCATTGCAAAATATAGGGATTACCAAGTCCATTATGGAGCTATAAGACACCATGGTATGCTATACTCTTTGACATATTTCGCTTTCTTCTTTATTGTGGTATCCATCTACTCCTCTTGGCGGTGTTGATCTCGAAAGTGGGTCTATCAAGATCTATAAACTCAACCTCCTATGAAGCTAAAGGGGAATAGGTTTGAATAGTCCAAGACATGGGTATAACTCTTATCACCATAAAGTATATATATGATCTCAAATATCCCTATCCTTATATCAATCTCAACTATAACATGGGCTATCATCCTTATGCATTCCTTCTTGAATGAGTTATCAACCATTATTATCTTTCCATCTTTTTACCAATTGAATATATACCCTTCGCTGACCATAAATCCATAGAGATGTTTGAAAGTTTGACCCATATCAACAGCATTGTGACAAACCTCATCCTTTGAATAAAAATATAGGTGCTATGGTTTAAGGTTTAGGTAACCTTGGCCCTAAAACCATCATCCTTTGATAATATTGTGGGTGTCTTCATTTGAATCAAAGAAGAAAACAATATAACCACATGAAAGTACATGGATGATGGGTTTATAAGCTAGCATAGAGAACCATATATTGTGGACCTATTCCTTAAGGTGACTCCATAGGAACTTCTCCACAATGGTATTACCTGGAAAATACAAAACCTAATTAACTTGAATATCCTCCCTCACCACCATACTAACCTTGTATTTTCTCCCCCTAAGCATATTCCTAGTTGTTTCTTTAGGTGGCATTGTTTCTATAGCCTTTGACACACCTACACCTCCTCTTCTTAGAGTTTCAAAATCCATTTTTCTACCAAAAAAATGCTAACTTCATAAACCCAAGCCTTCATAGTCTCTTCATCATTCTTTTCAAAATTATCATCTATATACTTATGATTATGTAATCTATATGTCTCATCCCCTTTGTTCTAGAAAATTATTAGAAACTTGGAAAACATTGAATATCACATGGAATTTATGGATCAAAATCCCAAGCGATTAGCTCTGACCTAGGGTGAAGGAAAATACCTCTTCTCCACCTCAGTATATGATTTTCCATAACTAAGGTAAATATGATAGGACAAACTTGCCACCTTGGCATGGCATGGTGATGAACTTCACATAAAGAGTTTTGGCAATGATCCTCATGTGAGCTTGATATCTCATTAAATCTATTAAATGAAAATTACCCAAGCCCTATTGGCACTATATGTTCGGAATCAATCAATTGTGGTGAAAATTCGAGTTCCAAAAGCCTCTCATGGGACCCTAAACCCAAATGCTCAAAAACATTTATGCTCTCTACTAAGTCATTAGAATAATCCACTAATTGGACATTGTGATCTTCATTGGTTAGGGTTTCCATTGTTAAAACCCCTATCTTTATCCTTCAAACTCTTTCATTGTTCCCGAACTCAATTTGAATACCATCAATATCATTTACTTATGCACATACAATTTTCACATTAAATTTATTTGTATTGTCTACTGTGTGTCTACTACTTAATCTTAATTAGTATTCTTTAACATAATACATGCTAGTTTAGATGATTTTGCGACATAAATACTTGAAAATATCGGTTCATCAAATGCACTATTTATGAGAGAAAGTGCTTCATTATATTTCTATATAATTTCTTTTAAGGGTTCTTTCCATTATCATCTAATACTTTTTATTCTTGATTAGAAGGAAAACCATAGCTTCTAGTCACAAGATTCTATAAATCTTTAGTGATAAATATGGGTTGCATTGTTTTACTCCAATATATATAGTTTTCTCCAATAGGTTTAGAAAACATAATATTGCTCATCTAAATTCTAAAATGAGTAAGAAAGAAATGGATGATGAAAAATCATTACAACTTATCCCACTCCAAATTGGCACAATAACACCTATCTTCAAAACAATACTTAACCGCACACATACATGCATAATAAATGAATATTTTTTAAACTCTCAAAACATAATTTTAACCTAAAAATGTGTAACCATTGAACAAACTTTTTTGGTACTAAAATAAACCTATATTAAACCCTTATGAAAAACTTTGTCTTTTTTACCCATTTACAACCTT
>LPNX011008343.1:266151-346117 GCA_001517045.1 Pseudotsuga menziesii | reverse complement strand
TATATATATATATAAGATGTAAAATTTAAGGGTTGCATAAAAAAAATTGTTCGTCCATTTTTTATGGTATTTTTTTACCCTAAAATTGTAGTGCATAGCATAAAACTACAATGTGACATAGTTTTTGTTTTATACTGCATAGCACAACACAACATACCACTGTGAAGTAGTTTTTGTTTTATGCATATATATTCGAAATATATTTAAAAAAACCTAAGTTTTCAATTGCAACGTAGAAATATTAGATGGCATTGGCCGGAGAGAAAGAAGTTCACAAATTGATGGAAGCCCATGGATTTTATTATGTTGGGTTAAAACTTATAATTTTTTTAATACTTATATATTATTCAAATTAATAAAAATGATTGGATTTTTTTAATATTATAATAAAAAATGTGTTGTGAATTACAAAAAAAAGTAAACAAAGAATAGGTTTGCTAGTCAGGAAATCAAGAATAAAAAAAATCAAAATATTATCAAAATCAAATGCGACTCCATACAAATCACATAACCTTCTCTTCAACTTACCATAATTTATATAACAGTGGGATGCAAAAGCATGAATAATTCAAATTTCAATTAAAAAAATAGTTTATTAATCCCAACAACACAAGATGGGTTGATAAAATTAAGTGAGCAAAAGATAGATCCAGAAGTCAACCAAATTACTCACAACTACCAATTGAAATTGAAAAACTTCTTACCTTTTTGCCACTAGAAGAGGCCATTTTGTCAATAGAATTAACTACATGGAATCCATCACTAAATTTGTATGGAACATGACAATAAGTAGAGTTTTAATATTTCTGGCATTATTGTATCTTGCATAACTAGTAATATGTAACTATAACTCAAAACTATTTAAAACTACAGAAAAAATGCCATAAAAACAAGTAGATTTTACATTACCACTAGGTGAAGACCAATTTGTGAATAGAAAGAAAAAAGATGATACATTTGGGATGATGAATACTATATTTTGGCCAAAAATAGCATTTGGTCGATCTAATGAATACATGTAAAATTTATAAAAAATTATAGAATATTGGGGGGATTTTGGTGCAAAGAAACCCAAAAATTTGGGTCAAAGGTAAAAATATGGAGGGCTAAATAAGTGTTGGAATTTTCCAATACTAAAAATAGGGGGAGAAGGAAGGATTAAATATGAAATTTACTGGAAATCAAGGGGGAAGGGAGGATTTTAGGTAACTTTGGGAGTGCTAAATCATTATTTTTTTCCTCCCTCATTAATAGGGGGAGGGTTATTTGTATTTTAATTATTATTTGTTTAATAAATATTGGACGAACATATTAAAATTTAAAAAGAAATTATCATATTAGAAATCTTTCATTAAATTTTTCTAACTCTCTTAATTTTTCCCATGGGCTAAATTTCACCCCTAAAATTTTCCTTCATCTTTGGTGAACCTTTTCCTAGGAGTAACCCGGAATTTAGTTTGATGAGGAGAAGAGTAGGAAGATGAAATGGAGCTTAGAGGATTGTATCCAACCTCTTTACATTATGTTGGATTTAAGCTACTTAACAGTTATATTGGGGGAAAGAACCAACCACTAGACATCATGTTGGGAAAACACTTGTCAATGGGACTCATTTTGAGCATAATTTATTTTTAGTTCCGAGCTCGCTAAACCATGAAATGACATACCGAGCATAGTTCATATTATGTCTCAAGCTCATTAAAAAATGAAGCAGATACCGATATTCAAGATAATTAGAAAATGTAAGATGGTGTTGAACTTACTTTTTACATTTTTCATCATCTGGTTAAAACATGAAAAGTGGTTTTGAGATTAGTTTATTTATTTTTCGTGCTATCGATGAAAAAATGAAAAATGTTACAACTCCTTTTGATACCATAGTCGTGCTCGTTAAAAAATAAGAGAAAATGTGTAAGTATACTTTTATCACTTTTTTGGACTCGTAAAAATTATATGAAAAAGAACCCCCCCGGAGTTTTCTTTAAGCTCTTTTCAGACCCTCTAAATAAGAAAATATCGTCAAGCAAACTTGTTTATTTTACGCTTGTAAAATTATTTGAAAGGTCGTCTATATGGTGACAGTTTACCCCTTTTTTTTGGACCGTTTAGACTCATTTACGAAAAATGTACACTCTGGTTTATCATAACTAGAATAGTTCTCCTAGGTATTGTTATACACTTTTTTTAGACCTAGGGGAATAAACTTACGAAAAATTCCACCTTGGAATTTTCTTTAGTCCAATCAGACTCTCTAAATATGAAATGACATTGATTTTACCTTCTTTTCACTCGTAAAATCAAGTGATGAAGGACCCTTTCTGGGACTAAACCCCTATTTCTCATGTTCATAAAACACATGAGATTGGACTCATCCTATGATGAGCTATACCGAAAATTTGTTACCCTTTTCCAACTCGTTAAAAATCAAAGAGGTACTCATCTATTATGATTGGGAAATTAAGGAAATGGGAAAACAAATTCATATGTATTGATGGAAGTTTATAGTCACCCTTGAAAATGGCACCTGTCTACATTTCATTCAAACATTTGGGTAGTTAGCTTGTCCTCGAGTCGATCCACTTTCATGAGTCATTTTAATCCTTTTAGTCAATTCAAAGAATGAATCATCTCGCTGTTACATTATGTCTCATATTTTCCTCATTGAGTCAATGTTTCCAAGTCACTTGTCATGTCGTTAAATTTTTAAGGGGAGTATTTACCACAACCTACCTCTATAGTTACCTTACCTTCCTTTTAGTCGGTCATCTCCGAGTCAGTCCCATGGTTGTTCCATAATCAAGATCACTTCAAATCATTTTTGTTCCAGTTTTGTGTCAATGACGGGGGAAAAATCATGGCCCTCCTTCAACGAGTATATTTGTGTCAACACCAACAAATCATCCAGGAATTAGTATTAGAAAATAGTTAGTACATTGGATCCTACATGCCTCAATGGAATATTTCCTCACTTTCGACAATAGGATTCCATCATTGGCCTCGAATTGAAAGATTCCATCTATTGTTTGACTTCAACTCATCTATTCGCATTCAGAGGAATGTACTAGGGTACCTTGGGAATCACTAACATCAATGGTGATTTCCATCACACTTGGTACGATATACATAAAGGAACATTAATCAAGTGGTTTCTACCATGTTTGACATTAGGAAATATATTCACATGGATATAATCGTACTATTCAATATTGGGATGAAGACCATGGGTGTTTGGGAATTCACTTGAATATTTTCATCTCCCTAGGTTGCCATAAAGTAGTTTATGATCAAGTCACTCAATATATCCTCAATGTATGTATGGTGGATGTGCTCAAGTTTGATTCACGATGACATATATCTATAGTGTATGTCCAGTAGCTATGTCCAAATTTGAGTATTGTTCATCATGGATCTACAGTGTATGTTGGTATCCATGACATAGTCATTTATACATGGATATGTATTGTATTGGTTGGCATCCATGTTTTGATTTGGGAGGAGTATATAACTTTGAGTATTTGGTACTATAAGAAGTCTTCATTTGACACTCTTTCGCCCTTAATTCCAAACCACATATAATAAATTATTTCACCTATCACATCCCTCTAGCTTCATACTTTGGGGGCCATTATGTTACACCAAAGTATTGTCACTTTTTCTGGATACCTGAAGTTCATATGCTAGAATACTTTTTGGAGGAATGTTGTCTTTATAGAAGTCCATTCCTAGGAACTCTTACACACCTTGCCTCTTGACATAAGCATCATCCTTGGATGATTCCTACTTCTAGTGGACATAAGGTGTCAATGACACTCCTTTCCTTTAGGAAAGGAGTATCAAGCCTTCCTGATGATTTTTGCTAATATGAAAAGAGCGTGAACACTCACAAAAATGAAAAAAAGAGAGATTTCAAGAGGCTTATAGAAGAAATCCCTTGTGGAGGCTTATCCCAATTGATCAAATTAGGTGGCAGTCGAACCCCTAACCTATAGGGATGATCCCTCACCTTCCTCCAACAAAATTTCAACCCATTTGATATCCTTTTGGAATATATACACAAGATTACCTTCATGGATGAGGGAGGATCAGGAAAGTACCTTCATTCTATTGAAGTTACTCTAGGCGTGAGAGGAAAAAAGTTTGGATCTTGAGAGTGAAAGTCTTGTACAGTTTGAAAGTGAAATTATTGTAGGAAGAAGCCTCAACAACAAGGATTTGGTTGTAATTATTTCCTCAATCTAATTAATAAAAATGTGTTTTCCTTTCCCATAGATAACGTATGATGTTATTCATGTTGTTTATTTCCTTTCTCATTGATCAGTAACATAGATTCATTAAGTTATCTTGTTTGTTTTATTTCTTGTATCTTTTCCTTTGTATCCTTTTGTGGGTCTCTCTTCTTCATAGTTGGATTGCAGAAGAATCAATAAGGAAAAATATCATATCCGCGAATAGGTATAAGAGATTCACATTCAAGTAATTTAATAATCTAGGGAAGGGTTGCATAGTTGTACTCGTTTTTTTCTATATCTAAACCATTTATACTAGGGAAACGGTTCTTGTCCGCACCAACAAAGTTTTTCTCATAACAACATTCCTTCTACATTGCTTGCCATTTTGGAGTAGGTAAAACAATGGTACAATTTCAAAGGTACTATTATTGGCCACAAATGTAGTAAGCAATTTCTAAATATTTAAGGGGTTGTGTGACATGTGCAACTAGTAAACCTAGCAACAAAAAATTGGGATTGTACGCACCTTTTCTAGTTCCTTCCCATCCTTGGGAAAGTATTTATATGGACTTTGTTGGGGAGTTACCTTTATCTCATAAAGTGAATGATTATTTGTTTGTGGTAGTGGACAGGTTCAACAAAATGTGTATTTTGATTCCATGTAAAAAGAAAATCATAGCTAAACAAACAACTCACGTGTTCTTCCACTTTCTTTGGGTTCATTTTGGGCTTTCTGTTTCCATTGTATTTTATCGGGATTCTCGATTCTTAGGATAGTTTTAGTAAAACTTGTATGGGATTATGGATACTAAACTTAAGAATAGCACAACATTTCATCCATAGACTAATGGATATACAGAGGTGGTAAATAGAATAGTTATTCATCTTCTTCGAGGTTACTACAACAAACATACTAAGATTTGGGATGAATAGTTACAATACATACAACATGCTTACAACAAGGAAAAACACTCTTCTACTCATAAATCTCCTTTTGAGACTTATTTTGGATATTCTCCCAAAACACCGTTTTATTTTTCTTTTGGAAAATAAAATGTGGCAAATGGACATCCTGATGCTAACAAAGTTTTAAAGTTGATTTAACGGATCTAGGCAGTGCAACAGGAATTTCAAGAAAAATTGGAGAAACGCTAGGAAAAGTATAAATCCAGACATGATATGCATCGAGTTGATCATTAATTTCAGGTTGGTGACAATGTTTGGTTATATATCAGTAAAGAAAGATTGAAAGGAGAAGGAAAATAGATCAATCCAATCAAGCATGGACCTTTTGAAATTCTAGAAAATGTGGGCACTAATGCTTTTTGCTTGAATTTACTTGCATATATGCAAGCAAATATATTTAGTTGTGAATGTTGAGAATCTTAATTTGTATAAAACTTTTATGATTATGGATGAGGATACTGATGTACACATTCCTTCGATTGGTGAAATATCACCTAAGTATATGACTGAGCTTTAGGAAGATGTCATCCTTGACAGAAATATAAGGACTTCACGTTGAGGTGCTATAGAGTACCTTCAAAGAGGCCTTAATGGGATGAATCTCAGTAAAGAAAAATGTATGGATATTAGAAAAGTGAGGGAGATCCACCCTCACTTGCTTTCAATATAAACCATACTTTTGGGATCCAAAAGCTACCAGTGGGGAGGTTTGATCCAGGAGGATCTCCCAAATGAATCAAATTCAAAATCTACAAAGGCTTAATTTAAGTCTGTAGTTGTATATGCATTTCCAAGAGCTTTCTAGTGATACCCATTTTGTCAAATTTGGACTTCAGATGTAGAAGTTATCACATTTTGAAGTTTTGAAATTTGCATTATTTACCTTTCAACACGTGGAATGCATAAGCAGTGTCTATCTCCAATTTCTGTAGTCAAGATTGAAATTCTAGAGAGGAAATGATAGTTGTGTCAAGCCTGTGTCGACTACCGACTTCCAACTTATGACATCAAGCCAAAACACTCGTAAGGTCGAAAGGTTGAGAGTTTAGATTATGGTTGGGGAAGTTGCGTTGCCAGTTTTGACTTCTGACTTTGACGTCGGGCCGAGAATAGTCACAACAGGTTGAAATAAAAAATTCAACATCGAGCAAGTTAGAATTGAACAACTAGGGTCACAACTTCAGATTGAAGATCAACATTACAGCTTGTTCAACGAAATTTTAGATCAATGACCCTAGTTTAAACCAGATATTATGTTTGTAGATTTGGTTTTTCAGTTTGTATAGAGATATTTGGACGTGGTTCTTGAATTTGATCCTCATTTTGTGTCATTCTACTCCTAATTTTGGCATGGATTCATATCCTTCATATAATTTTGGAATCAAGATGGATTGTGTCCCAAATTGAGCATGCTATCCACATATCTTCACCGATTGAATTCTTCTATTTAAGAGACTGTCTTAGAGATGGAAATATAGAGTGTAGAGATAGAGAGTTGAGAGACAGAGAGAGAAGAGAATGCAGACAGAGAGAATATAGAGGCAATATAGGAATAAATACGTTGTTGGAACAATAGGAGTTTAGTGGATTTAATGTTTCATATTGTAGAAGCAGAAAACATAGTCTCCAATGCTTGGACATACTACATGGAAGATAGGGAGTCACCATTTGTATGATTGAGGTATCGCATTGGTTGTGTATGTTTTCTTGAGCATAGTCATATTTGTGTCATTATCCAAAATTGATGTAACCTTTTGCATTGAATAATTTATTCAATCGGTTGCACTGGAAGTGGACCTATAGATGCAGGAATTATGAGTCGAACTCCATTAACATATTACAGTCTTCATTTTCATCGTTGTAGTCTCTGATTATCCTCATAATTCTATTTTTATTGTTCTATTTAATATTATTGTTTATGTCTTGTTAGAAACTTAGCAATTAAGCACAATTCACATTTTAAATTCTAGTTGGTTAACTAAAAGGTCTTGTACTTTACAGATCAATTCCCATTGTTGAATTAAGGAAGCTTGATGGAATGGATGCATTTACATAGGTGAGGTGCATAGAGAAGTTATTTGAATTGAATAATCAATTATAAGAAAATGATTTCCTTCACTACATTGCATTTTGACATAAACCTTATCAATGCTATCAATGGGTAGTTAAAATTAATCCTCCTTATTATCATTATACTTGCAATTTATTTAGAAGAGACCTAGAAGCTCAATATGGGAAAGTTTGGGAATAATATTACTTTAGTCTGCTGACAGGAATCAAGCATTTGGGTGATATGGAATATTATAATTCATAATTTCAAGTATTGTCCACAAGGATAAACAATATAAGTGACTAACAATTTGTAGAATCTTACATGGTGGATTAAAAGAATATATTAAAAATGAGCTTTTCTTAAAAACAACCAAAAAATGTTATGAAAGATATTCAATATTCTTTCCATATTCAAGCCAAAAATGAGGCTACACAAAAGTCTACAATTGGAACATATGCAAGAACTAGAGACATAATTTTTCCTCTTAGGGAAACACTACCTCAATCTAATCAAATATCACAAAAGGAAATAGATGAAAGAAGAGAAAAATGACTATGTTTGGTTGTAATAGTAAATGGTATAAAGGGAATAAATGTCAAGAATCAAAATTATTTAATTTGGAGAATAATGAAGAGGAGGAGGAATAAATGAATAAACACAAATGGACAAGGAAGAAATTTTGAACCAACAATAAAAATAAAAAGATATAGAAATTTTGTACAACATAAATCTAGATCGATGTGAAATGCCTTAGAAGGTTTGTCAGCACCTCAAACCCTATAATTGTAGGTTAAATTAAGAAGCAAAGGTTGATAATACTAATTTATTAAGGTAGTACATATAATTTAATTGGTACAAAATTAATAAAGAATGTCAATTGTTTGTGTATCCAGTGACAAATTTGTAAGTATTGGTTCGTAATGGGGGGAGTAGTGATTGTGGAGGGAAATTCCATAACATTAAATTTAGTATGTGCGATTATAATCTATCAAGCCACATATGTTATTCCCATTGGAGGAGTAGATGTTTTTATAGGGATTAAATGGTTCGAAACCTTGGGTAAATTTTCTACAAACTACAATGAATTATTCATGAAATTTGAATTGGAAGGAATTCAATATGAACTCAAATGATTAAAGTTTCAACCCTCTCAAATCATTACATCTCATAGAATGTAAAATCTCCTAAAAAAGTGTTATTGTGGATTTATTGCTAGAATTTACTCTATGGAAGTGAAGCATGAAGATGGAAATATTCTAGATGACTTAAAATGTTGCTTGGAAAATCACCATAGATTCTTCTAATATATTCCTAAAGGACTAACTCCATCTAGAGATCATGAACATCAAATTGAACTCATTCCTGGAAGTACTTGTCCTAATAAATGGACTTTAGATATCCACATAAAAAATGAGATATTGATAAAATGGTACAATACATGTTGGGTGTTATATTATTCAACTACACATGAGTTCCTTTTCAATACTAGTAGTGATGGTTAGAAGAAAATATAATGCTTGGAGAATGTTCACTAATTACATAGATCTAAACAAAATCGCCATCAAGGATAAACTTCCCATTCCAAATATTGATGAAGTATTAGATGAAATTCATGGAGTGGCTTAATTCACAAAATTAGATTTAAAATTAGGATACCAATAAATAATATTAAGAGAATAAGACATTCCCAAAACAAATTTTAGAAAACATGACATGCACTATGAGTTCTTGGTGATGCCTTTTGGATTAACTAATGCTCCTTCTACTTTTCAAAGCATTATGAACACAATTTTTGGACCATGTATTCAAAATTTTGTGTTGGTTTTATTTGATGATATAATTATCTATATCAAACCATGGGAAGAACACATTAAACATGTGGATCAATTCCTGCAAGTTCTTGAGAACAGTCAATTGTAAGTAAAAATATCTAGATGTTCTTTCAGGAAACAAGAAGTAGAGTACTTGGGTCATATTGTTTCAAGAGAAGGGATCAAGGTGGATCCTAAAAAGATTTAATCTATCAAAAAATTTTAGTCCTATGCTACTACATTGGTGCAAATTCCAATTTTTTTTCGGCAACGATGGCAATCACAGGTATCATCACAATTTTCTTGAATTTTTGAATATGGCCCTGATGAACATTACTATTTCGACCACCATAACATATGTCATAATTTCAATAATCATATGTTTTAATTACAATATCAACATTTCCTAATCCCCTATTCTCTAAAATGGGTAATAACATCTATCTTGACTTAAAAGTTCCAAAGTGGACATAGTCAACTAAAGTCTGAATTACAATGTTATGTACATTTTCTATAAATGGAGTCAATATTAGGGAGACATTTATATGATGTTCTCAATGTCTATAATAGATTTATACTTCATAGTTTCAATAACTATAACTATGTTACAACATTTTTCTATCTACTTATAGTTTCATTTGAATCATATAGTTAACAATGGCAACATAAGAGAAAATTTCTAGGACTATTGCTAGGTTAAGGGAGAAACTTGGTGATGGTAAGTGTTATAGACCTTTCAAAAAGTGCAAGGGAATGACTAGAATAATATTAAGGCCCACAACTAAAAAACATTATTGGGAACATGGTGTAATGTCCCTATTTTTGTCCCTCGACATAAACTATGTAATATCATTGATGTAATTGATGGAACATGGTGGGGAGATCAAGGAAAAGGCCCTACCATGGGTTCACTAAATGTATATAGTTAGTGAACCATGTGGTGGTCAATCACAGTAACATTATAATGTGATGTACATGTACATAATACTAATAAATAAATTCACATCTAACTATGCAAGGAAACAATAGAAATGGGCATGATTAATATCCTAAAGTTAGGAAGGGACGTATGGAATCCATGAATGATGAAAGAAAAGTGTCCTAGGGAGGACTAAAGAGACAATAAATGTCAAGGTGAATCATGCACCACAGTCATTTAATGATTCCAAGATAAAGGTAGTTGAGAAATTTTTTATATTGGGGTAGGAAGGCATGGGTTTAAGTTCCTTGTGATCAAGTAGAGTTAGTTCCTTATGTTAGTTGCCCTACAAAACTAAGAATGGGAGTTTCTTATTGGGTAAGAAGCTAGTTGAATTGAATTCATACTTGAATTACTTTTAAATTAAGGGATTCCATAGTTAACCTTTTAGTAAGTTTGTCAGTAAGCCGAAGTCTAGTATTCAACTAATTAGTTTATGTGGTCAAGTAACTCGATCTCTCATGGGTGTATCTATATTTCCCTATTTTGAGTGCAATTCATTGTTATTATTTCAATGACCAATCTATCAATATCATATATGGAGAAAGACTCGACCCTTTCCTGAGAGGAATCCGAACCTAAGTAGTGACAGAGTGGAGAGTATATCTAAGCTCTGGTTAATCATCGTGACTGTGACTCAAAGAGTAAAATGGAGAGCATGAATACTATGCATTCCTCTGTTGATCTAGGAATCATAGTGGTATTGAATTTACCAGTTTTTAGTTTGAGCATGTGAGCCCTTAATTCATGTTGAAGATCCATCTGACATATTTAATTCCCAAAAGTTTCTAAGCGAGTTTTAGAAGAATGTAGAAGTTTTCCATCCTCAGTATGTGCCCAGTGGTCATGAGGGTACCCTAAATTACTGAGTATCCATAACATCAATCGTGCACCTGGAATTTTGTTCATTATTGTGTACATCCATGTGAGTATAGCCTCCTATTAATCATATTATAGTAGAGTGGTATGTTGGAAAATGACTAAACCAATTCCTTGGAGCCATTGGTTGTGTGCAACCAATATTTGTAAGCCCTAGGAAAACAGATCCCGTAGGAATATGATCCCGGGTTTGGGTGATCTTACTATGCACACACTTGTATATTACCCAAGTAAGGTGATTCCAACGAGATCATTGAGTAGGGAAGGGGTACCTTGTTCATGTTGTGTAGGGAGAATAATGTGGACTCCAAGATAGATGAGTCTGCATGAGGCATCTATGGTTTTGGAGGTAACCAGATCTAATTGTTTTTCCTACTTGATTCATTGTGAATCATGAATAATGAAAAGAGTGTTGAGAATTGAGTGGATTGAAATCCAATAGCGGTTGTGTGACCTACAAGTGGAATAATGGGGTTTGGATAGTATTTCTACACACACACACACTAGAATAACACCTATGTGGTGTTGTGTGGGGTGAGTATTATGGACCCCAAGCTAAATGAGTATGTGTGAGGCTGAGTTCTAGTATTGAGTACCATATTTCTATAGATAGTGAAACTGGATAAGAGGCTAATTAAGGATGTGACCTATTGGTGGAATAACAAGGTTTGGCTGGTGTTTCTATGTACACACTGGTATAGAACCTGGATGAATTAGATGACGTCTGAGGAACCATTGAGTGGTAAAGGGGTACCTTATTGGTGTTTTGTGGGGTGGGTATTATGGACCCCAAGCTAATTGATTTTTTGTGAAGTGCCTATAACTCTGTGGTGAGTCAATAGTTAGCATTTCCCTTTCAGTACCTAGAAATCTTGTTAACCCAGCAAAGGCTGGATTAGCTTGAGAATTCATTTTGTGTGACTATAATAGCCCAAAAACCACTAGAGGATAGATTGGTTGTGGCCTTATTCTTATTTGACTTTGAGTGAGATATAGATAGTGTCACTTTCCTTAAGGTAATCATGCCTAGAGCAGTGGTGATGTCTTAGTAGAAAGAGTATATACTAGATAGAGTGCATATGATTAGGTGGAACATTGCACTTGCATAATTAAAAGCTCAGAGAAGATTCATTGAAGATAAGTGTTATGTGATGTTTCATTGTTGTTATTCATTTCCATTGTATGAATGTTGATATGAGTGAATGAGGAGATGCATGCTATACATAATGATTATGAATATGGATTGCTTAGCTAGAATTAATTTGATTATGTATAAATAATTAGTGGATATACGATGATATGCCTTATAAATCATTTCTTAAAAATGTATGAATTATGTAATAATTCAATCTAAGCATATATCACTAACTTTGTAGGAATCCAGCGACTTGTCATTGTAAACAAAATTGTCATTTGGTGGTTAACTTGTGTAGTCATTAAAGGAAGTCATGTAGTGGGTTGCATGGTGATTTGATTTAGCATGTGCAATATAACTTCACAATAAAGGAATTGATAAGCACATGAGTACATAAGGTTAAATTAGTTTGTGTTGCATCACCTATGGATTACTAGTTTGTGTTGCATCACCTACGGACTGGAGTATCGTGAATGTAGAGCCATGCTTAATATATTGAGATCCTATGCTATAGTCTATTGCAGTAAGTGTTGTGAGGGATATCTAACTTATGAATTAGGGTCCTAGGGTCACCAACATACTGGGGCATGGCTTACAAACATCAAGGGTTTGGAACATAAACAGATAGAATAGAGGTTAGTAGGATAGGTACCTTTTTCAGATGGTTGATCCTAGATTTAAATCCCTTATTCAAAAGCTCCAAATCTTTCTGCACTTCAATATCTGCAACAAAGATTGGTACTTCTCCACAATATCTCTTATTTCTATATAAAGAAACATGAACATATTACAATTTAATTTAGAAATAAATGACAACATATATCATGGTTCATAACAACAAAAGCATGCATTATGACATATATGGAAGAAACAAAATATTTATTACTGAGGTTCATGAAACATTACAACCTTGTCTAGGGAAAGCCTTCTTCTGCAGACCAAGAACTGAGTCCTATTTTCTCTTCTCTCCAAGATATTTCTCCAGCATAACCTTTCTCTCCAAAGCTGCTTACCCTATCCTCTACCCTTCCCCTCTATTTATACTTGCTGACGAGGAGAGGTTACGAGGCCTAGGATGGTTAGGGGAGTTAGGGAAGTTAGCATTTCGAACCCAATTTCCCCTAAACTAATCATGATTTTATTTTTAAGTTTGTCTTAAGGAAATCACATGTATAAGTATGGAAACTCGTGACTGGATCATGAATTTTACACGGAAAATTCGCAAGTGCAAATTTTTAGGGATAACTCATGTTCTTCATAAAGGTTGAGCCACGAGTGACACACGAGTTGTCACAAGAGGACCCACGAGAGCAAGGAAAACTCATTCATAAAGATTGGAAAGGTTGAAGAAACAAGTATGCATTAAGGATTCACTTCATTTATAATGTTTAGGCCACTTCAATTGACATTGACCTTTTTTATCTCCTGACACATTTGGTGTCAGTACTTGAACGGATAAGTGTCGTTTCATGGTATAACAGATTCCCCCTAATGTGTGAGGTCAAAGGGTAGGGACAAATGAAATACATTACACATATTTATAACTTGGAGGAAGTATCAAGGTCACACAAAAGTACCTAAAATAGACAAATCAAGGTCAATTACAAAATCATCATCGAGGATGCCATGTTCAATAATGTGGAACACTAGCTCCTTTAAAATATTCACTTACATCATATAGTACGGGAAACATGGCCACATATTGTTTTACAAAGGTGGATCAAAGCCACATAAGTACAATGATAGATCTTCAATAGCTGTAAATAGTGTCACAAATCATGGCACAATCTTGTGCAACTTAGGTTATATAGGATGTAGCCCAAGGTCTTCGTCCAAATCCATAGAAACTAGTACAAATCCTACCATGTGAATACATGATTTGAAGTCGAATATGGAAGGATACCATTAGATTATTAGTTAAAGATTTGCACTGACAAATAATGCAGAGTAGTCCACCAATATGGGCAGTGGATCCTAAGGTACTATCTTTGAAACTCTAGGTCCTCTTCTGTAGGAGGTACTGATCAAAAGTTGTTTTGCGAAGAGGAAGGAAATGAATCCTTCAACAGGTCACATGAATAATTGGTAGATTGGATAAGGGGAAATGTATGTAGGATGATATCAGAGATTAAATGATAGGGATCAGGATGAAAATACAGGGGATAATGATCCTTGAATAGTGAGCATGACATAGAGATGACCCAAGGAAAATTTAAACTTTCAAATCGTACAACTAGACTTATCTGCCATGTAGGAGACATGGACATATTCCAAGTGTATCAGGACAAGTGGAGGAGTAATGAATCAAAGTGTTAGTTGAACTAGGTAGTAAAAACTGAGACATGAGTATAGAGAGGCTCAAACTAGTGCTTTGTTTAAGGATGACTTGATTCCAGAACTTATAAACCAAAGAGTGTGTTTCCTTGCATTCCATTCTTGTTAAGTTTTAACGAGTCCAAGAAAGTCAACTTGAATCCTTCTTCATTTTTTAGCAAGCTTGAAGAAAATAGAGAATAATACTTGATATGTCATTGATCCGTGGATTTTACAAGCCCAAATTAGTAAATGCTCATCAGTTTTTTCATAGTTTTGAGAGTCTGAAAAATCCAAAGAAAACTTTAGGGGGGTTATTTTTCATAAATTTAGTCTTATGAGTCCGAAAAAGTCTAAAACAATCCAAAGGAGAACTCTCTTAACTTCCTAAGAACTACAGTATACCTTTTTCATACTTAGTCGCTAAGGTCTGAAAAAGGGGTAAACTATCACCCAACCAACGTTCCTTCAAAAGAAAGCATGTAGCCTTAGTTTAACAAGTGTGAAGGAAGGAAAGATCACTCAAAAATTTCCATTTATTTATGAGAATGGTACAGACAATAGTGAACTCGATGTTTTGTACTAGGGTTTAATGAGCATGACAATGACATAAAGAATGCTCAAAATATTTTTCATGTTTAGGTCCATAGCACGAAAAAGAGAAAAATAAGCTCAAATGAGTTCCTTTTCCATAAGTTTAGTCTTATAGACATAGAAAACAGATAAATCTACACCTGAAGATACGCTTCTAGATTTCGAAGAAAATAGAGTATTCCTTTTTCGTAAGTAATCCATACGGTACAGAAAAGGGTTAAACTTATACCGCTATGGATGATCCTTAATTTACTTTAATGAGTCTAAAAGACCAAGAAACAAAACTATCTATTCATGTTTAATGAGTTATACTAGGGCTTAAATATGGATCCATATGGCGGGAGCTGTATAATCAATGGTAGTTCAGTAAAAGATACAAAATGAGGCTCATTTTGATGTGAAAAGAAACTATGAAGGCTTCCCACAACCTAGCAAAATGTGGCATGGGTACTAGAAATGAAAAGAAGTGTTCTAAATATGGTAACACATGTGAGGTAGGTTCTAACCATGGGAGAACAATTATGCTTGAAGGATAAGAGGTGTATGCACATCACAATGCATGGATGAACATGAGAGCCTAAGGTTCAAGAGGGGATAAGGTATAAGTACAATATGAAAAAGAGGATGAAATCCTATCCTATATTCTAAGGAAACATACTCCAAGTTCATCCATAACCTGTAATACCTAGGTAAAAACAAGCAACATTAGTTCAAAAGTCAGAAAATGACAAAAACTACATAAAAGTAGGTAAAAATTTTGAAATTTTTACTATAAATAGTGAAACATGGTTCAAAAAAATTACAATGGATTTTACCACTATTAGTGCAAGATTTACCTCTAGTCTTCAAACAATTTGTGTGATAAATCCAGTGGACGATTTTCCGATCAGCAAGTCGCAGGTAACTCACATCTCCATCTTCTTTAGTTTTATGCTTTCAATTTCATATTTCCATGCTTATTTGATAGTTTTTGGCATACTTTAAGGGCACCACGCAGCACTCATGGGTGGCCTACTACAAAGTCGTGAGTTTGTGAAGTAATCACTTTTTTGTAGTGAGGAACCCACGTGTTCATGAAGTAATCACGGGTTTGTAGTGAGGAACCCGTGAGTCACACGCGTTGTCCTCACTAGACAGTTGTGAGTTTTGCATAATAGGGATTTTTGATGAATCTAATTGAAAAAATGGTTAATGTGCAGGCCAAAATGGTTCTAGAGGGGAGGGAAAGGGAGCACAAAGATATGGATAGGGTCTCAACGGGTGATCCAATGACACTTAATTCCCTCCAAAAGTGTGGTTTGTTGAAATTCTACCACACTTGAAACATGAGATCCCATGTTCAGCTACTAGAGACATTGGTATGGTTATGGGATTATGAGCTTGGCATGTTTGATCTTCAGAGGGAGACACTGGAACTTACTACAGAGGAAATCTACTTTGTTACTGGGTTATCATATCGATGGGCATTGGTTAAATTAGGTGGCACCGACTGTGGGGGTGATACCCTTAGCATACAAGACTATGTCAACACATATTGCTTACCTAGCACACGGAAATCGAGGACATAAATATCGATTACATAGGTATCTAGTTTCCCTTTGAGAGTGATTGTGAGCACTGTTGTTAGAGTGGTAGGGTCATCTGCATTGAATTTAGCTACACAGAACCACATGTGTATAGAATTGGAGTGTCTTTGGGGTGTGCTCTTTGATTGGTGTTCGGGATTGGTCCCAATTATGAAAAAACAACTCTCATATTGTAGGACATGGAAGAAGAAGAACTTTGTCTATGTGAGTATTTTGGTTTCTTTTTTCTTCAAGAGGTTTCCTACACTAAGCCCTATAGGGACACTTCCACCCTCCCCTCCTTGCGAGCCTAGACTTACGTGGTGGGGGGATGCATTCCTATGCCAGGGTGGTGGTGAGATATAGGGTGTCTACGATGATGATTTCTATGTGTGGCAGATCCTCCAAGTTCCTATTTTGGAGCCTTTCCCATATGCAGGTCTGGACTTCCATGGATATCCCAAGTTAGTTCTCCCTCGAAGAGAAGCATGGGGAGACATAGGTGAGTTTTTGATTTTCACATATTTAATTTTTTATGGATTTTTTATTTATAAGTTTATATACATATGTAGTTCATTCAATTCTAACCTTATTTTTATGATATGCAGATATTGGGCCTGTCTGTCCAGACGGACATCCTAGGACTTTCTTACAACTAGTAGACGGCGCTAGAGATGAAGCTATGCTCCATATAATGGAGGGAAAACTGGCTAGGCTTACCCATGATGTACCGACATTGAGGATGGAGTGTATTCCGATGGTCATGTAGGAGCATGTGGTGGTAGTACCTTCAACCTAGTTATGCCTACTCTGAAAGGTTTCTAGGGCTATCATATGTTACCGAGAGGCCGTGGAGGCATCTCTAGCTGATGAGGTTGAGGATATTCCATAGTTTTTAGCATATAGAGGATTACAATCCTATTTTGTATTTTGTATGTACTTATTGACTGGATATTCAAACCAGAAACTTGATGCATATGGACATACTCTTTATATACACACATGGTTATTTACATGTGTCTCAAATGTGTCTGTGTATTCATTTTACAAAGTGTGTGACAAATTCCAATCTAATATGTAGTTAGAAAATGCATCAGTGATTGTATTTTGAATTCTTGAAATATGTTAATATATAATATGTTCAGAATTCCTTTCAAGTAACCTAATTTGCAAAAACTGATGTAAAAGGGTAGGGTGTCTCACCTGGTAGACCCCATTGATCTGAGAGACCACTAACTGAGAGTCGAGTCTGACATCCAAGCAGGTGATACCATGTGATATAGAATCCCAAATAAGCTCAATAACAACATTGTACTCAACTACATTGTTAGTTGCAGGACCTAAGCAAGAACCTCCTAAGGCAACCGTTGTCTTGTGGGTGCATAAATGGCCAAAGCAATTGAAGCCAAATTTCAAGTGTGATGGTTGGCACCATCAGTGAACCCTATGAACCACTCCAAATACATCTTAAACAAAACTAGACTACGTAAGAAACACTAACCATAAATTACCATTTAAAAAAAATATACAACTATAATACAATAAAAAGCATCATGCATAAGAGTAATACTTCTTCAGTTAGAGCCCATTTCTGGGCTCAGGAAAATTATTGACATCATAATCAATTAACTTGTACACACCCTTCTTTAAGACTTTTGACACAAGGTACAGGCCTAACCAGATATATTTGAACTTGACTGCCCCCAGGGGTTCCTTATCCTGGTCCTAGACTAAAACAAGCTCTCCTTCGGAGAAGACCCTAGGTTTAACAGATTTATTGTATTGATTTTTTACCCATTTCTTGTGTGCTTCATTTGCTGTGAGTGCATTTATGCAATGTTCCCCTATATTCTCTAGATGCAACAAACATTCTTCTATCTCAGAAATATCAGGAAGTACGTGAATTTCAATTTTAAGAATGGTATCTCGCATTCCACTAGCGTGTCTGCTTCCACCCCATGAACAAAATAGAAGGGTTAAAACCCTGTGGTAGGATTAACATTCATTTGGTATGCCCAAAGCGCAAGATACACCATGATGTTCTAGTTTTACTACTTGCATTTATAGTTCGCTTGAGAATGGTTTTCGAAGTCTTGTTAACTGCTTCTACTTGTCCATTCTCTTATGGGTAGAAGGAAGATGAGTGATATTTCCTAGAAACCAACATAGTAGTCAATTCCATCATCATCTTGTTCTGAAAGCGACTGCCATGGTTAGTGACAATCCGCTTCGGAATATCGAACCTTGTGATGATCTGATTGAATATGAAATATGTTGTCATCTCACCATCATCTTTAAAGGTAGGAATTTCCTCTTCCCACTTCATAAAGTAGTCAACACTGACAATGATATACTTGTTATGCCTAGTAGACACTGGGTTGCAGGTCATGAAATATACCCCCCACTTGGTGAAGGGTCGTACCACGATGATGGGAAAAAGAGGAGTAGGATGTGACCACATATTTTTGGTATATAGATGACATGGTTAACTACGCTTTACAAACTCTACATAATATTTGAATATGGTAGGATAGAAATACCCAACACAAAATATCTTATGGGTTGTATCTAACCCACATAAATGACCCCCACACACCCCGATGTGAGAATCACTCAGGACAAGCTTAGCCTCCTCATGGGTAATGCATTGATGTAAGATGGAATATACCCCTCGTATATATAATGTATCACCTATTATGAGGTATTTTTTGGCATTCAATCTTAACTTGCACCGTTCTTCCCATGAGAAGGCCACACGACACTTCAAAGTATGGAGATATACTAAGATATATATGTACCAAGGATTAGAAGTTGAAATTAAGAAAATGTGCTCATCAAGAAATGGCTCATATTCTATCACTACGCTTTCATCACTCAGGAACTCTGAGATAAGATCTGCGAATAATAGGGACTTTTTATACTTGGAGGACTGAAAATATAGGTCAAACTCCTGGAGAATGACAATCCGCTTATTGAATTTCCCCCCAATTACGTGTTAGATAAAATGTACTAGAATGGATTCATGTCTGCAATGACAATAGTTTCCTTCAGTAAAATGTAGTGCCTCAACCTCTCGACAACATAGATTGCGCCAAAGCTAGTTCTTGACATGTGAATATCTGAGCTTAGGACCAGCCAAAGCACATATAAGGTAGTAGATAATGTGTTCTTGGAACTCATCATCTTCCTGAACTAGAAATACACCTATTGTAGACTCAGATGAGTCCAGATACAATCTGAAGTCCTGCGTGTAATCTGGCGTACGCAAAACAGGAGCTGATAATAGTGATCTATTCAATGCCTCAAAGGATTGTAGTGTGGCTTCATCCCATAGAAATGGGGTGTCTTTCTTGAGCAAGTGCATGAAGTCCTTAGTGATCTTGGCATATTTCAAAATAATTTGTCAAAGAAATTTTGAATTTCCTTGTAGACTTTGCAACTGTCTAATGTTTCGAGGAGGACGCAGATCAACAATCGCCTCTACTTTCAAGGGATCGACCCTTATACCTTTATTGGATATTATTAAACATAAAAGTCTCCCTGATTTGATGCAAAAGATGCACTTATGGGGATTTAAGCAAATATTCAAGTGTCTTCATCTTTCAAAAATCAAATGAAGATGATCCAGATGATCCTTCCTCTTTCGAGAATGGCTCAGAATATCTTCTAGGTATGGTTCAACAATGTGCTTAATATCATAGAAAGAAAATTTCATTGCACGTTGAAAGGTTTCCGCGACGTTATTCAAATAAAAAGGAATATTTTTGTATGCAAATGTACCCCAAGGGAAGATGAAGCTAGTTTTGTGCTGGCCGTCTTTGAGTTTAATCTGGATCTGGTTATATCTCGAAAAACCATCCGAAAATGAGAAAAATTCACTACCTACAAGTGCATCAATAATATGATCAATGAATGGCATGGGTTAGTTGTCCTTAGGACATGCCTTGTTTAAATCCTTAAAATCAACACAAATGCATATGGTCCCCTGCTTCTTATAGACCAGAACAGGATTGGATACCCATTTTGTAAGAGAGATAGGGTAAATGAAACTGACTTTCAACAATTTTTCCACTTCATCCTTAAGGGATGCCACTTTCCATGGATTGACAGGTTGGATATTTTGTCGAACATGTTTAATGTTAGGGTAAGTTTTGATCTCATGCTCCACAATTTTTGGGTCAATTTCTGGCGTCTCCTCATAAGACTGGGAAAATACATCGTGTAATTCCTTAAATAAGGTTGTATAAGTGGAAATATCTTCGGGAGAATATTTTTCTCCAATATGCACATTTTCCATGACTTTCGATTTGGAAGAGATATTGATCGGTATGGTGGCTGAATTTTTTTCCATATTCCCCTCAGCAAACACTCCCTCCTTGGGAAAGGGATCCACATGTTGATCCATACCTTCCACTAGTCTCACATGGAACTTGGAATTTTCTATCCTGCTCAGGTCTGGAAGGAAGTAGTACTTGTTATGTAAGTATTCACAAATTTTCTCGGGTTCTATCATGGCTTCCAGAATGGCTTCATCAAATGGAATAAACATATCCAAACAATCATATGAATAAGTTGAGTTCTCTACCCATGCAGGCGAGTAATATTCATCTAACTCCTTTGAGATCGAAGGATTCGAGATGGAATCAACAGTAGCATCGAATATAGCTTGGTAGGATACTTTGTCTATTGATAAGGGAACTTGAGGCTCTTCTTGAAAAGGGAGAACCCATGGGGTAGTTCAATCTACAACCATAAGTATGTTCTTCCCTACACTATTCATGCTTAATTATTTTATAGGAGTAGGCATATCGAAATTTCCCATAAACAATGTATGCATCTCTACTCCCAAACTTTCGTTCGATGGGCATGATTGATCAATCAATTGTACGTTAGAATCTGAAGTCTCCATATAATTTTTTTGAGTATATGTCATTTGGTCATCAGTCACCAACATTCCTTCATGTGGAAACACAAGGACTTAGAAAATAGACGATGGAATAACACACATCGTTTAGGTCCAATTTCTCCCCAAAAGTAAATTATAGTCTAGAGGACCATCAACAACTTTGATTTCAACTGAGACCATTTTCCCTGCCAGTTTAATTTCAAAATAAAACAGGATACCATGTGGACGGAAAGACCTTCTGTCAAAAGAGGTCAACACAATGTTAGATGGGACCAACTCAGAGGATCCTAGAGATTTCCAACAAGAAATGGACATTACACATGTGGATGCACCTTCGTCTATCACTGTTTTTATAATGGTTTTTCCACCATGGACTACATCAATCGAAAAGGCCACATGGTAAGGTAGGAGTGGTTTGACATAAAAATATTGAACTTAGCCATTAGGCTTGCAGATTCCATACTGCATAAGGCCGCCAAAAGTGAATATTACTACGAAGGACAACTTTGAAGCACTTCTAAGGTTGACATCGCACAAGGTGTTTGGTCCAAGTATTCCACTACCGAGTAGTTATAAGAAACCCTCGCATTAGGGTAATGAAATGTACTTTTGGAAACACCTTTTGGTATTTTCAGCATAGGATTAGTCGATTTATCAATTGAAAGTGGGGATAAAGTTTCAACAATTTTCTTATCTTTCTGCGAAGCCTTTGTTTCATAATTATTACATCTAGTATGTAGTAGTACAGTATTGGATCAAACCATATTGATATATGATTGATCAGTAGCAGGAGAATCTGGTGTTCCCCCATCGTTCTTTGGATCACTAGAAGTTCATTATGTCCTTGCGGGAACAAATCCTTTAGGACGACAGGTTGTTGTTGTATCAACAAATTTTGTGCTTGATCCATCAAGGGGCATTGATAGGTTAGGTGATCTTCCTGGCACAACTTGCAAGTAAATTTTACCTTTGTTTTATATTTTTTACCCCCCTCAATATTATTGAAAGGTTTATGCTTATTCTAACATCCCTCAGCTTTCTTACCCTTGTTATTTTCCCACTGGGCTACTGAGTGCCATTTTGGGTAAATTATGAAAAACAATTTTCATTTTTAGGTGAGGGAGAGGCAGGCTTAGCTTCCTATACTGCATATTGTTTCACTAACAACTCATGTATTTGTTTGGCTATTGATTCTACAGTCAGTGACTCGATTGAACCTACTATGCCATCAACGTGTGGTCTAGGATTTGGTTTGGAAAATTTCATGTTGGACCCTAGCACCTCAGGAATAATCTAATAGAGAATACCATACTAGTTATAAATCAAGTCTAGTTGCTGGGCCCTGACTATGGCCTCCTCCTTCGAGGTCACTCCCGAAGTTGAGACATCCTTTGAAATGTAAGGTAGTAAAGACTTTAAAAACCATTCCAAAAGTAATTCGGGAGGAAAATTTTCTTTGATGAACCTATTTCCTCTTCTCCACTCCTAAATATGATCAAATATGTGAGTGGCCTTATTCTGTCAAAAGGTCGACAGAAGGTCTATACCGACATTATACCGTACATGAAGTTGAAAGTAATTCAAAAAATGGTTTCTAACTCAAAAAAATTGTCATAAGCGACATACAAAAGTTCAATGTACCATTTATCTGCTACACTAGTCAGAGTTCATTGAAATAGCCTCAACCAAATCGAATCATCATTCAACGAGTTAGAGGAGCACCACAAATGGAAATTCATGACATGGTCATCCGAATACTCTCTAGTTTTTTCTTCAAAATTAGGAATGTCAGAAGGTAATTTAATCGATATTGGTGGCCAAGTCGGATCGTGGCATAAAGGGTCATTCATGATTTTCGATCAGTATGTCAATTTTAAAGTTGCCACAAAGGGTAATTTAGGCCTAGCCATAGATTGATATTGAGGAGTCTGAGGTGAGGAAATGTCTGCACCAGTATTCCAAAAAGAGAGGTTGGGGTTTCCCCCAACCACCGACTGTGATGAATTAGAAATATTTTGAAATGTATTCCATCCAAAAGCCAAAGGATTTCTAACTTATGGTGTGTGATACTGTGTTCAGTTATTTCTAGCTAAAACGAGAGTGTAGATACAGTATCTAAAATTACCCCACAAAAAAGTGAGAAGCGATAGCTTCCAAAAGGAGCAACCGACACTTTACTAAAAGTTTGAAAGTTGAACCCTGAAAAAGGGTTTCGGCTTTCAAATGACACCAACATAAGTAGGTGAAGGGCCTACATAGGAGTGGATGGAGGAATGTTCTCTCCATACCACATAAATATTTGACCAAATGAAGTGGAACCACTAGGACCACTTTGAGTATTTTGAAAAAAGGGAGAAGATGTAAAGGGTGCACTGGGTATCCCAGTAACAACCCCACCAGATGGACCAACAATTTTTGAATATGCTGAGGGACTAGCCACTCGAGCACTTAGAGAAAACGAAGTTGAAAAATTCAACTACACCATTGGTGTAGTAGATTCATTTGGTCATGGAGCACTCACCGGTGAAGGAAAGACTCCACTAGACATCATAGCTGAAGTGGGGGTAGACATGTCCCCCATACCTTCTTTTGAACTAGACATAATAGTTCTCAAAGGAACACCAATTCTAGGTGAACTGAAAGAATGAAATTGTACCAACATAGGATCTCTTAGGTTAGTAAGAGGTGTGTTATAGTTCCTTACAAACACTTCATCTTGCAAATATTCGATCTCTACTGACTGGATATCAATATGAGTGTATCTAAGCTCAGGCTCGTCTGGAACATCACTGGCACTAGTTGATTCAAAAGAACCGTTTGTGTCCAATCTTCACCTTTGAGGTGGTGGTGGAGGCTCCACTGTTGAAAGCGGAGGAAGGTTTTTCAAAATTATAGACCTACGAGGAGGTTTATCCTTCACACATAAATATTTAAATCACACACCTAAAGGTCATACTAGATCACAAGTAGACCACAGATCACACTACTAAAAAATCCTAAGTATCACAAACATGAGCAGGTAAAATTTATACCTTACAATGGAGCGTTTGGGATGATTAGGGCCTAGAAAAAACCAATGAATATCGAAGAACAATTACTTGGGGTCCTGTGATAATGCTTATGGGTACAAGCGTTTGAATCACAAAACCTCCCTCCCAAATTGTTATCTGGGGTTTCCTCCCAAGTTTTCCCTACTTACAGTGGAAATAGTCTTCCATCGTCACCTGTGAAAGAATCCTAAGTATGGATACTAAGGGTACCAAGCTTACAACAATTTTTCAATGGAACAGTTGCAAGTCTGGCTGGTGTGCATGGGAAGGGTATTTAAGCTAGAAAGTCAAGCAACGCCAGCACCTCATGGATCCCAAGGTGGTACTGAATGAACCCGCATATACACAAAAATCCTGGTATATGCTCAAACGAAGTATTGGATGGGTATCTCTACAACTAAGTCCTCACATGACCTCATGCTTAAATCATATGTTAGAGGAGCTTTCCAGTTGATCCTTTGCAAACTTGGATTTACCTAACGATAATTCATTATGTCTGAGTTTAAACAATATTGGATAGTTAAATATCACTTAGTCCAAGATCCTAGCCTAAGCTAGTTAGTGTAGACCCTAGAAAGAAAATGTTACTAATAGATTTTAATTATTAGCATTCTTTTTAAGGTTATTATTACTCAAGGTAGTGGAAGTGCAACTCGTGGTGTTATGAATCAACTAAAAGAAAAGGTGATGTAAAAAAATTCAAATACAAATGTTATTCAAAATGTTTTTTCCTTTTTTGAAACAAATGAAATTTGCTTATGAACTTTGAAAAACAAAATACTTATTTAGTTTTTACTTTTTCTTTTTGAAATTAATTGAAAAACAAGTGTACAAAGACCCTAGCTAAGACTAACAATGAAACTAAAATGCTTTGTTTTATTTTTTCTTTTCAAAAATCAAAAGCTAATGCAAACTAATTCAACTAAGCAAGTGAGAAAATATGAACATGTATAAATGTAAGAAATAGTATTCAGATCTATAATCACAACCTTGACAAGCACTACAAAGTTGGGACAAAACCCTACTTGTGCTGAACTATTGACTTTGGAAACCAAGTAGATCAAAAGATTGGAAAAAATAAAAAATTTCAGACCACTACTAGTGTAATCAAACATGGGAAAGCAGATCAGAGAACTAACAGAGGTCAAGAAATAATAGAACCACTTACACTTTGACCAATAAATCCAAGAGGAAAGACCTAAACAAAATATTTCACATGTACTCAACCTAACCTACTCGACATAAATATTGTAAAAATAAGTTACAGTGAAAAGCACCAAATAACATATCAACACAAACCTAAGAAATGACCCCAAAGAAGTAGTCAAATGCCAAAAATGCTTAAAAAAGGGTAAACCTTAGAGCTTGGACACTATCCTACAAGAATTTGTGACTATGTAGTGGGAAAATTGCAAGTCACTCGCAACTTTTCTGAAGGAATCTCGTGACTTCAACTGAGAACTCATGACTATAAGTGCAGAAACTCATGAGTGGTTGTAAATTTTTAAAAGAAAAATTCTAAAGAGCAGGAATCCTAAAGGTCTGGAAGAAATGACCGAAAAATCAGATACTTGCAAATCACGATAGAAACAAAAAGAGAAAAAAATGGACAAATAACTTGATTGGAGAGGCCCAAACACAAAATAGACTCCCTAGTATGGTTGTCACTTTTGTTGTGAGGGCTATCTACCTTATGACTTGGGGTCCTAGGGTCACCAACATAATAGGGTGTGGCTTACAAAAATAAAGGGTTTGAAACATAAAAAAATAGAATAAGGGTTAGTATGACATGTACCATTTTCAGACGGTTGATCCTACGTTTAAATCCCTTCTTCAAATGCTCCAAAGCTTTCTGCACTTCAATATCTGCAACAAAGATTGGTGCTTTTCCATAGTATCTCTTATTTTTATATAAAGAAACATGGATATATTACAATTTCATTTATAAATAAATGATAAAATAGATCATGGTTCATAACAACAAAATCATGCATTAACACATATATGGAAGAAAGAAAATCTTTATTACTGGGGTTCGAGAAACATTGCATCCCTTTCTAATACAATCCTTCTTCTACAGACCAAGAACTGAGTCCTCTTTTCTCCTCTCTCCAAGAGATTTCTCCATCATAACCTTTCTCTCCAAAGTTTCTTTCCCTACCCTCTACCCCTCCCCTTTATTTATACGTGCTGATGAGCATAGTTACGAGGCCTAGGATGGTTAGGGGAGTTAGGGGAGTTAGCATTTCAAACCCAACTTCCCCTAAACTAATCATGTTTTTATTTTTAGGTTTTCCTTAAGGAACTTGTGGGTATAATTAATGGAACTCGTGAGTGGCTCGCAAATTTTACATAGGAAAATCGTGAGTGCAACATTTTAGGGATAACTTGTGGGTTTCATAAAGGTTGACTCGCGAGTGACATGGGAGTTGTCATAAGAGGACCCCCAAGTGCAAGGAAAACTCATTCATAAAGATTGGCAAGGTTGAAGAAATAGGTATGCATCAAGGATTCATTTCATCTATAATGTTTAGGCCACTTCAATGATCTACATTGTCCTTTCGTATCTCGACACATTTGGTGTCAGTACTCAGATGGAGGAGTGTCATTTCATGGTATAATAGTAAGATAACCTAGTTCTAGATATTAATGTCTTGGTATCAGAAGTAAAAAGGAAGAGAAATATCTCCTATGTTCATGATAGGTCAGTGAGGCCACTGGGGACGTAAAAAAGTGGTATCAAAGAAGTTACTTCAACGCTAGGACTCTAAGTGAAATAAAGAACCCAACACATTAATATTAGAGAAAACATTGATGTTTATAAATGTACCTAATAAACTTTCCTTTGTGCATAGCGCTAGTAGCAACAATGAGATCAATATAGAAAAGGAAGAAGGTAGAATCATAAATTTAACTAGCTGAATGATTATCATGGATTGTGCACAAGATTCATATGAAAATGAATAATATTATATGGGAGAATATATGCAAGGTGGTAACACAGAAACATAATTCAATGGAAGGAGGCACAAATGACAGCTCCATATTTTGTTGAAACTATGAGGACTTTTAATGAAAGGATGATTAAGGTGTAGGAATAAAAGCAACACTTCAATGCTGATGTACTAAAGAGACTAACATACCTTCAATAGAAATCCAATCTCGTATCAAATTAGAATAATGGAAGTGTGGATGGGATATGTGCGAGGAGTCCATCTAGAGGAAGATCATGACACCAAGAAAGAAGTGCACACATAAGGAGAATAAGCATTTCTCCATTGGGTACCTCGAGTAGCAATTTGAGTAGATCAGAAATATCGATAGATAGTTCAGTACACTCAACCCAAAGATATAAGATAAGGAATCCTTACAAATAGAGTTCTTATAGGGAATTAAGGAAGGTAAAAGTGCCTACATTCAATGGAGAAAGTAAGTCAAATCAAGAGGATGAAGCATGGCTTCCTAGAATGAAGAAGTACTTCCAAATCTGTGAGTTATCAAGAAATTAGAAGGATAGGATTTCCATCTTTAATTTGAATGGAAGAGCTTCAGTTTGGTGGGAGAACCTCCCACAAGTGAAGGTACTCAAGTAAATGAATATTGACTGGAATAAGTTTGAAAAGTATTTCAAGCAGAACAAAGGCTTTATGAAATATATTATGATAATAAGAGAAAGGAGTTTCATGATCTAAAGCTGGGACAATTTTTCATAGAGGAAATGTGAAGAGATACCTAGATATTAATTGGTATGTATATTATCTCTGAAATGAGAAGGAAAATATTCATAGATTCTTAAGTGAGATAACCCATGATTTCAGGAACAAAATTGATTTTGTGCAGCCCAAGACTTTGGATGATGTTAAATGGAAGGATATGCATTTCTATGAGAAAATTAAGCGTAGAGATGAGGATCATCATGTCAGAAAAGGGAATCCCAAGGGAATGTTTGACCCAAGGAAGAAGGAGTTCATCCCTGTACCCTATGGGAATTAGCATAGGAGTGCTTGAAAGGAGCATCTAGTATAAGGGAGATTCAGGTGCACTATGTTATCATAAGGAAGCCCCAGTTAACAAGTGTAATGTTGGTGATGTGGGGAGAATAATAAGCTATATGTTTTACCTCAATGGAAGGAATAACTACGAAGGACACATAACATTGAAGATCTATGATTTTGGAGGACATGGCTAGACCAACTCCTAGAATTTGTGTAGCTTTGGATGATAATCAAGCAGACCAGAAAGCCACATTAATTGAAGTTGGAGGAAATATTGTTACAAAGTTTGTTTCTATTCTAATATACCCAATATCCACTCATATTTATGTCCATCCTAATATTGTTGATGCTTGCATTCTTAAGAAAAATAAGCATGGCAAGTCATGGCTAGTTCAATTAGCAAAAGGGGGAAAAGGAAAGTAAGTGAAATGGAAAAAGAATTCCCATTAATTATAGATGGGTTGTATAGCCTAACTAATTTGAAAATCCTATTAATAGTATCGTACATGTTCTCATTGGAATGGATTGGCTATAAAAGCATCATTACAATATAGAATGTTACAATAAATTTCTTGAATTTCTTACTTAGGAAGGAAATCCTTAGCTAGTAAAAGGCGTACTGAAGAAAGGTTCATTAAGGAAAGTTACATTCTTGTGGTTGGTAAGATAATTAAAAAAGAACTATTATATATATCTAGTTCATGTATCGAGATCTATAGAGGATAAAAGTCTAGTGCCGCTAGAAGATTTCCCACTGATGCAAGAAGAAGTGTCAGGAATGTCACCTAAAAGAGATATTGATTTTATTATTAATATCATTCCAAGAACTACCCCAGTGTCACAATCTCATTACAAAATTAGCACTCCACAGTTGGTTGAATTGAAAATGGAACACCAAGAATTAATAGACAATAAGTATATTATAACGAGCGTGTCCCCATGGGGTTCACCAGTGTTGTTCCTTAAGAATAAGGATGTAACCTTGCGACTATGTATTAATTATTGGAAACTCAATAAGGTCATAGTCAAGAACATGTATCCATTTTCCTAAGATATATGATCTCTTTAACCATATAAAGGGATCCAAACTATTCTCTAATATTGAATTAAGGTCAAGATATCTTCAGGATAGAGTCAAGGAGGAAAATATGCATAAGACAACTTTTAGAACCCAATATGGCCACTATGAGTTCACTATTGTGACATTTGGTTTAACCAATGTGCCGGGTACTTTCATGTGTCTCATGAACAACATGTCCAACCAATACTTGGATAATTTTTGTTGGTATTTCAACCTGACATCTTTATCTATTCCAAGGATGAGGAAGAGCACACAGAGCATCTAAGAATGGTATTGCAAGTGCTTAGAGTGAATAATTTATATGCAAAACTAAGTAAATGTAAATTTTATCAAAGAGAGATTCAGTATTTGGGTCATGTTATTTCAACAGAGAGAATTTTAGTATACCCCAAGAATATTGAGGTGATAGTGAATTGGTCTAATCCCAGGAACGTGACATATGTTTGATATTTCATGGGTTTAGTAGGATATTATAGGAGATTCATGAAGGATTTATCCAAGGTGGTGCATCCTATCATGTCATTGGAAAGAAAAATGTGAAGTTTTCATGGTTCAAGAAATGTGAAGAGAGTTTCCAGTGCCCTAAGGAATTGCTCACAAGTTCCCTTATTCTAAATATTTCATATTTGGTGTTATAGAGAGAAAGTTCCTATGGCTTAGGGGTACCACAATAGACATCTTGACACCAGAAATCAATATTTCCCAATATGCAAGAGAAACCAAACATTTAACACTAAGGGATACTGAATCGTACCTTGTTCCGGACGGTTGAAGTAGATCCCTATTGAGATTTTCCAATTCACGCTTGCATTAGCAATTTGCTCTCAACAACAACAAAAAAGACAAGCATGCTCTATAATAATTTGTTATACCTACTCTAGAATATATATTCAATAATGTATAAGAAATTAAATACATCCATGGATTGAATATTCATATTCAAATGCACATAAATTGGACAGGAAAAGATATTTCTATTAATAAAATAATGACAACCTCTGTCAGCACGTCTACAAACCGAAGAAACCGAGTCCTCCACCTGGGTCTCCACCACCTCAATCCTCCACCTCTCGATAGCAAGCTCACAAAGCAAAGGCAAACTTGGGAAGAACACAAAGTGCTCCAAAGGGACAAAGGGATGCATAATCAAGTATAAGCAAACTGAGGCAACAATGGACTATAGTTTCTTTTCTCTTCGATTCCTCCTCTTCAATGTATCCAAGGGGTTCCTTAAATAGCACTCCACAAGGGTAATGGAGGGTCAAAGCCGAGCGATCTCAAGGAATATAGAAGGCCAAGAGTCAGGATCTTCGGATTCATATGAGGAAAACCCCAAAAATATTTGGATTTATGCACACATCCCGATGTACATGGGTTTGAAGTCAAAAGTTGCATGTACACATGAGTATGGGTTTAAAAGTCATGTGCAACAATAAACATGTGTTTTTTAGGGATGATCTTGGGACATCAAAGTATAATATAAGTCCATGGGGTATAAAGAGTCTATAGAGAGACTGGGAATGCCATAAATATGTGATTAACCATATGTGGTAAAATTAGCTATAACAGATGCCCCCTAATGTGTGAGGTCAGAGGGGTAGCATGATGGTCGAAATACATTATAAAATCCATCCCAGAAGTGGAGTAATGAAGACCCAAGTGGAAGAACCAGCCACTCATTAGTACAATACAATGACTAATCTCTACATGTGACTGCAAATACATATAGCAGTCCCTGATACATAAGAGTACAACGGCCATGAATAGGCATGATATACAAAATGTGACATGTGTGGTCATCGCCACGTACAATATACAATAGATCAGAATCTCCAAAGTGGATGAAGATATACAATAGATCAATATCTCCACAATGGCTAAAGATATACAATAGATCAAGATCTCCATAATGGATGAAGATATCTGATATACACTGGAAATCAAATCACGAGAGCTGATATCTCATGAAAACTGACACGATCAAGGAGGTAGCATATATGGGATGCCACCAAGCTAGAAGTTCTTCTACATGAACCACTACAAGTACATTTCCTACTATGCGAATAGATGTTTTGAGGTCAAACATAGTAGTCCATCATCTGATTACCGGTCATTGATGTATACCATTAATAGACGCGAGATCACCCATCGATAATGAAAATTGGAATCAAGGTACAAAGTGCAATCTAATAAGTGTGAATAGATGTGTTGAGGTTGAACACTTGGAAGAATCCATCGATCAAGGGACATTAATGTATTCCCAAAAATATCGATGGCGAGAGAATCTACCATTGATGACTGTAAGTCTCAAGGCACTCAAAGGACTCTAGACTCCTATTCCAGAATAAATGATCTGAAGTCGATGGAATGGAATCCGTTGGAAGGAAGGCATTAAGGAATCCCCCATCAACCAACATGAGGTACTCAACAATGTTGTATAATGTAGAAGAAATCGAACAAGATGTGCACAAACCATTAATAGTACCGGGAATGGATGACATGCAAATTCAAGATAACTGAGGAATGGTTGACTCATGCTTCAACTTCCTTCAAAGAAGAGAATAAAGGAGAATGGTGACTGAAGGTAGGAAGCATGGACTTGATATGCAAACTAGGACATCTCTGCGACATGGGAGGCATCAATAGAGGCTCCATAGGGACTGGAATCTTAACCAATCGATGGACATAAACTTAGAGTAAAGAGTACAGCTCCTAAAGTCAAAATAATAACCCAACCAACGGATGTAATATACAGTGCTCTGTTTGAAGGAGACACAAATCAAATGCTGCCAAAGATAACATCTCTTCCCGTCTGGATTTTTATGTGTTTTGATTTTTTGGACTTTTTTAGATATTTTGAAAAGCTTGAAAAAGAATAAAAGTTCTTTATAGTACATATCTAGGAGGAGGCGAGTGTCATGGACATGAAATCTAGTTCCAAGATATGGAACATACCTATGCGCAATGCAAGGAAACATGTGCAGGATAATGACACTCGGGGGAAGGTCTCCTCCCAGTAAAGGGGTGATCAAGATGCAAAGGATATATAAAAGGCTCTGCTTGGCTAGAGATGAGACAAGCTTGGGATATATGGCTGATAACTCGAAGTCAGGGAGCCGGCGTAAAGATCAAGAAGGAAAGAAAAACTCATGAAATGCAATTACAACTTGATATATACAAGGGAGTCCCTATGGGAAAAATCCATCATAAAGTTCAAGAGGAGTATGAAGCTCTTGCTGAAAGACACAGCGGGACTAAAAAGGGACTCCCACAACCTAAAGAAGGAATCTCAACATGGGTACCAAATGCAACATAGGATTTAACTAGGGCACCCATGTATAAGAAATCTCTACCATTGATCTGACAATACCACTTCTAACAGCAGCATGAGGGTTTTGTTATATCATGGAATGGGTTTGTACCTAAGGTTAAGATGAAATGATCATAAGCCCATCCAAAATGCAAGAGGATGTGAAATCCTAACCTATATGCCAGTTCATATAGTATACATGTGATGGGAACGAATGAATAAAAGCCTCAGAGAGAGTGTACAAAAAACCAGACCCTACATGACAATAATATTAGTCCAAAATAAATGGAAACAATCAATAAAGAGTCCAAACTATAGGATATAGAAAGGATTTATCATGACAACTACATCTAAAGGAAACAATGTGGTGGATGATGGAACATAAGAAGGAATGTAAGGTGTAGACCCAATGTTCACGTATCCACTACCACCCTCGTAAGGGTGAACACTAGTGTGAAGACCGAACAAACGGAGTGAAAATCCTCTGCAAATGGAGTAGAGGATGGGATATGACCACTCTCAAATCTATGAGCAAGGTAAGGGGCTGTGGTTTCCCCCAGTCCAACACCAGGGTCCGCACTAGGACCTAGAGTGGGTGATGGGATACTAGTAGTGATATCAGGCATGCCGACCATAAAAGGAATCGAACTCAAGAGAACATAAATATACTCAAGTAATCGCGATCCCAAAAGCCAAGTAGCGCACAAAGAGCATACTCCTAATAAAATATAAAGCCAAAATGTAAGCAAGCCAAGGGGAGGATAAGTGAGCTCCCAAATACAGTAGGTATGTCTCACCTAGGAGAGGCTAGAAACTCCCATACACTACAAGCAGAGGTATGTAACCAATTATAGTGGCCCTAACCTTCAACGCATAAAGCGACTATGTTGTTTAACCCCTACCTGGCCAGGACACCTATAGAATAACCTCTGCAAGTACCCCCTGCAATACCTAGGTAAGGAAACTAATGTCACCCCAATATAATCAATGCTCAAGTAGACAATCGCAGGAGAGATTGACCATATGGGCAGGGTAGCAAAGCCCGAAACTCTCAAAAGAGCCCCCAAATATGAATACAATCCTAGGAATATCTTTGGCGCTCACAAAAGTGACCAAGGGCTATCCCAATCACAATCGTGCACGTTGCCTCATGCTTAACTCTTGTGTAAGAGGAGCCTCCTGAGAAACACTAATTATACTAAGGATTTCTCACTCTCACCTAGACATACACATAATTGCTTGTGTTTAGTAGTCTTGGAGAATTGACTCACAATGACCTATTCCAAGACTCTAAATCCTAATCTTTTTTGTGAACCCTATAAAAGAAAAATGGGTAGTTCATTTTAATTAAGCGTTGATTTTAATCGTTGTGATTACTCGAAGGGAAATGGCTATGCAACTAATGATATTATGACTCGGAAGTGAAATAAATATGCACACCTAACAAACCATGCCAAGTGCAAATCTTTGAGAAATGAAAAACAGGGTATGCCACTACATGAGATGCATATTTTTTATTTTCCAAATGCCAATGCAATCCTTCCTATATGAAATCCTAAGCAAAACTCTCATCCAAGCAATCCAATGCAAGTACCTCCTTAAATCCATATCTAAGATGCAACTAAGAGTGCAACTATTTTGTATTTTTCAATATAAAAGAATGAAAAATGAAATAAAAGTCATTTGAAACTCTTAGTCTCTGCAACAAGTATAAAACACAAGCCCAACAAGACACTGAGACAAAAAAAGTAATGCACTAATGGAAAAACAAAAAATATAAATGAATAGAACTATTTCAAACAAAATTCAATGAAAAAGCGGTTTTTCTTCACAACAGAAGCAGTCAAAAGACAACATCAGAACCTAGGAGGACCCAGCCACACTCACAACCTACCCAACAACTTCTCACATCAAAGCTCAACCAAAAGGGAGGATGTCGCGACTATTGAATGAACAGCAGCATATGTACGCAACTTTTCAGCTAAAACTCGCGTATGTACACGATTGTTCACTACAACAAATCCTGGAATTAGCGTCCCATTTAGCGTATTTTTTTTACATTGAGTGGTCAAACTAGATGCTAAATGGGATGCATCATGGACAAAACTTAAAGCGTCTCAAAAAACATTTTTTTTTCTTCCTAAATAGCATCCTTTATGACGTCCAAAATAACGTCTCTTTTTTTGCTTCTAGAATAGCGTCCAACTTTTCTTCCTAAACAACGTTGAGGTTTGCTTCCAGAATAGCATCCAACTTTGCTTCCTAAACAGCGTCGAGATTTTCTTCCTAGCGAGTGTCCGCTTTTTCTTCTTAAATGACATCCTCGTTAGTGCCATATTTGCATCCTTAATAGCACCATGTTAGCATCAAAATTAGCATCCAATATTGCATCCATTTTTTCTACCACTTTAGCATCCCATTTTGCACCATGTTTTACTTCCAAATATGTGTCAATTTTCACTTCCAAATTTGCACCAATTTTTTCTTCCTTTTTTGCATCGTATTTTGCTACCAAAATGATGCCAAATATTTCTTCTATTATTGCACCATATTTTTCTTCGTATGTAGCGACATGTTTTGCATCCAAATTAACGTCTTATTTTGCTACCATATCAACACCATGTTTGGCTTCATCATTAGCGCCACATGTTGCATCCTTTTTAATGCCTAGTTTCGCATGTCTCATGTTTTGGTCACTAATTTAGTCGCTTTTAGTAATTTTATATACGAGTTTTGGTCATTTTGTTTGGTCACCTATCTCTTATTTTTTTCTTACTAATTTAGTTGTTTTTAACTGATATTATAAAATCATTAGGGCATGGAGGAATCGAACCACCAACCTCCTGCTTGTAAGGTAGATGCTCTTCCATTGAGCTAGAACCCTTTAAGAATTTGGGAACCTAACTTATAGAGTCCTCTATAATGGTAAAAATGAACAATACACAACTTTGAGTATCTAATGGTCAACAGACGATGATAGATTGTATAATTTCACAATATATGATCAAGCAGGTTATGAAATCCATAAACCTTTTCTATGAATTTTGAACAAAACTCAAGAAATTGGCTTAATGGGATTGCAAAAATAACTATTCCCTAGGAACTGTAAGTGTACCACTATATGATACCTATCAAAAAAAATTATCTTAGTATGGATTCCAAGGATATAGTAGATAAGTATGATCATCCTAGAGACATGTATAAGTGGAGCAATAAGGAGAATCAAAAGAGGATGATCAAACCAATATTTGGTGCTTCACATGGATCCTATCCACCATGGAATGAACAAAGTTCCTTCTTCCTCCTTATGATGATGATGAAGTGATAAGAAATATCTTTCATTTGTTTGTTACAACTTTATGTGGCCTCTATAATATAAATAGTTCTTTAGTCCCTCATTTGGAAGGAGGGTGACCACTTCAGAAAATAGTGTGAAAACCAGGTCATGTTATGATGTTGGACTTCAAATGTGAAGAATTAATCCTTGAAATGTTTCCCATCTTCTTCTATGTTTCTAGTGAATCCCATCCAAAATATATGGTTACCCAATCCAATATATTATGACAGTTATGTTGGACAATACTGAAGATATACGCGAGCATTTGTTAGCCACCATGCCAGCTAACATAGGGGAGGGAAAATACCTTGCTTCTCTAGCTGCCCATGGACTTGCTATAAATGTAATAAATAAATGTGCAAACAAGATTGAACCTTACATGAACCACCTTATCACTTCAACAATGTCCACTGAGGAGGTTAGTAGAGGTTACTAGATGTCAGATCAAGCATGAAACACTTAACTTTTATCTTCACTGTGCACATCAAAGAAATAAATTCAAGAGATGACTATGGATGTTAATGATATTATCTGCAACATAACCTATAACAAAAGAAGTAAGCATTGGCATGGTTGAAAAACCTGTGCTTGATGACAAGAGTGATTCCATAGTTGAGATCCCTATGAGAGTTTATTTTAATGACTGCAAACTTGGTACACCTATTTAAAAATTAAGAATGATGGGAAGGTTGGTGAATGTGCCTACAAGGTGGATTTATTGTCAGAGGATCAGTTGTTGGAGAGGGATGAGGAAGTCAAATTAGGAAGAAAGCCTACTTCAAAGCACTTTTTCCACCATGTTCTAGATGAGAAGATCTTCAAAGATGGAAATCATTTTTATCATTTCATGGAACATGATACAGTTGTTTCTACCAAGTGAGATAATTATTGTATTTACAAATGACATGAATCCCAGACCCACAACTAAAATTGCAGCTACAATACGGATCCTAACTCAAACAATTTAAGAAGCTTATCTCTAATGATAATAAGCATATAGATTACATAAGCATTGGAGTCAATGAAAAATATTTAAGGTACTTAAAGGTGATTAAGGAACTTCACAGAAATGATTTGCATGACTTATTCAGAGAAAAAAAACTTGCATTCTATATCAACTTGTATAATATGGTGCAATTCATGCAAGTGTGACGTGGGGTTACCCTAAAGGGCCTCTATAGCAAAGAAGAATTTTCATGATTTTAAATGTCATTCAAGGCTATTCTTATTCACTCAGCCTTCCAAAATGGAGATTTGAGTGGTACCAAATACCCCCTTACAATTTGCTTAAGAATTTTGACTTAAAATCCAAACCCATGCATGTTGTCTTGCTAGATCCATAAACTTTGTTCATTTTTCCTTACTGTGGGGCTCGATATCAACTAATTCCATAAAATGTAGTTTTCTGGGAAGTAATGATGAGGAATTAAGGCTAGCTAGAAGGATATTTTTTGACAATGGTGGAATCCTGTTCCTGTGGAAATCAATATTTCTTCAGTTAACAAGATTTTGAATTGGTATAGTGTGGACTTTGGCAAGAGTGAAACAAAAGTTATGAAGTTTGTTGCAAACTATGGGGAGCCCTCCAAGTCCAAAAACTTGTTGGGATTATTGAATAGTAATTAATTGAAGAACAAATTTGCATAATTTAGCTTGAGTAGAAAAGAATGTCTCTTCTCTTAACAGGCCTATTCTTCCAAGATCCTTCTTCATTGAATTAATGACTGACAAACAAGGGGAGTTCTTCAGTACATGGTTTCCCTGAATCACATCATCTAAGATGTGAAGGACGAGATGTAACCTTTTATGGTAAACAGAAGGTGGAAGTTGATGAATATTTGGAACTGATCCTAAAGGTTAAGTGAGGGCATATGTCTTGATACCGAAATTGATATCTTAGAAAATTTTGAAAATCTACATAATGTGTCTACCAAATCTAAAGATTTTTTCCGTAGTACCAAATCTAAAGATGCATCTCATATGATGCAGCAAGCAAAAATATCAACAAGAAACTGTACAATTAAATTAAATCACCTTGAAGATTCTCAACATGTAGATCATGGATCCAAAACAGTTGCAATGAGGACAGAAATAGAAGATCAGTAGCATTTGAAGAGGAACCCCTCCAAGATCAAGATAAAATGAGGTGACGTACTGATGATCTTCAATCCAATCAAAGGAATGTACTAGCTGAATATATCCATGCAAAAAGAAGTCACCAGTCCATAACATCCACTACAATCATGCTTCAATGGAAAAGCATCTTCAAAAGGGGAGGAATTTCAATGAACATAAGAGTTCATTACTTATTAATATTATTTATTAAGAATGATGGGTTGGCCTTAGGTAGTCCCATCCAACTTGTGCCCATTAGATGTGTATATGTAAATTTTAACCACATTCATGTACTTCTTTCACATTCATCATTCATCTATTATCTTATAAGTTATTACTAAATACTTCATTTGAAATATCTGTTATAAATTATATATGCTTGAACTAGATTAATTGCTTTCTGGTTCTAGGTTATACGTGTAAATGAGGGTTGTATTGCTTACACTTTTCAATACTAGGGTGTAGACAACACAAAAAACACAGGAAACCATGTACTTTCTTGGCAGGAAAGGTACTTTACTTTTGTAAGAAGAGTTGATCTCTCAAACAACAACTGATCAACGGTAAGCCCATCTCAAAGCAAGATTGGGGACAATTTTTTATAATCAAGAAGGAAACGATGAAACATAATATTATTGTAAATGCTGTAACACCTCATATTCGATTAGACTATAATACTAGGAAATCATTATTAAGACATAATTAATCTATTTTTAATTATGTCTTGTACTTAATGGAAAACACAATTATATATGAGCCAAAGCCATAAAATGGTTCACACACTATTTCCTTATCATTTGGATTATCTATCCTATATGACGAGTCTTTTGAATCCAACTAATAGCTTCCATCTCGCTCTTATAATTCTTTGTGTTCATGTGAAAGTTTTTGACAAAGAATCTCAAAATCTACAGGCAGTTTATACTAGATTGATAGAGAAAGAAGGAAGAGGAGAGACATCTGCCTTCTTCCTACCTTGGCAGTCCCTAACCCAAACCCTGTTAGGGTTTCCCCTGCATAGCGAGCCATGCATGGTAATGGGTAGACCAAGAAAGGAGGTACTTGCTAAAGGGATATGCAAGTAGACCAGGCCCCTCTAGCACATAAGATTAGGATTGGTTCATGGGAAATATTTTACAATGGTTGTGACAATGGGTATTTTGGAATAATAGCTTCTACACTTTTTGGTTGCAGGATTGTTTTTGGTTCCTGCATCATGGAATGTCTCTTGTTGCACGGGATCCCATGTAAAGTTTTCTGATTGAAGGCTTCAATATAGCCACCTGAAGCTGTGGTGGCGGTTCTGTCCTTGGCATGTTTTTTTAAGGCTAGTCCCTCAGGCTATGCTTTGCATGATTTTTCTTGCTACATACTTTGAGAGAACTAGACAAGGATTTGTTTCCATGTCCTCCCACTGCACTTTGGGGAATAGAAAATTTCCCTACATTGTTATTTGAGATTCATCAGCATGATTGGAGAAGTCATTTCCTACTAACATTTAGGCTGTTGTGCAATTTGATTTTGTTTGCATTAATGACTAGAAGTGCGGATGGTGCCAAGCATCCTCAGTAGGTTTTTTGGTGAGGGTTCTCTTATTTAAATTTCAGTAGCTCATGGTTGTTAAGTCACTGAGCTGAGATTATGTGGTTTGCATGTGGCTTTGTGGGTGTGATTGTCCTTGCACACCCTATTGACGATTTGTGAGGTATGCCTCTTTGGTTTCTTTCATCCAGGATGACATTGATCCCTTTTTTATTTTTCCTGAGAAATTGTAAAGGGAAGGTTAATCTTCCAGTCACATCCTGCTCCCTTGTATCATGTCCTGAGATTTTGTATAGGAAGTTAATATGTTCTACATCTGTCGAGGTTCTCCCCTATTTTCTCAGGGATCTGTGGTTCTTGGTGATTTTTTGGTTTAGATGTTGTGTTTAGGATCTTGACCCATGTTTAGTGATAGTTTATCTAGTGTCTATTTTTTTCTTGTAATGTGCTCTCTATAACCAAAATATTATCTATTTTAATGGAATAATGAAGCGTATTTCCAAAAACAATTTTGTAACCAATTCAAGCAAGGAGTAAACCTCATGTACATAGAGAATTCAACACTAAAGTAGATCAACTTTCTAAAGAAGCTTTGTTGTTGCAGGAGGGTATTTTATCTTAGCATAAATTCAGAGGGACCCTCTCTTCATCTACAGAAAAGTATCTTTATTAAATATCAGAAGATGCCAGTACTGGCAAGTTTGTTTTGAAGTATTTGCTTATGTTTTGTCTTAATCTAGAAGGTATAGGGCTAAATTGAGTCATGGTTTTGATGAATGAAATGTCAAGGCTTCCTTTTTTGGAGCCATGGAAGAGTATACTTTAGTAGTAATAGGGCATTACAGAGACTGAAGATTCCGTATTTTTTTTTCTATGTTTCATCGAGTTTGTACAAGATAGATTGAAGTATATTCTAATTTCAAACTCTGAAATATTGAATATAAATATTTTTTTCTTGGAAGAGAAAAATGGAGGAATGAAACATCACCAAAGGAGGATCAATTGGGAAAAGGATCAATTAGATTCTTAAAGTCACTACAACCAATGAAGAATAGATCAAAAACAACACTGTCATAGCACAGAGTTTAGAAACAACATCAGATGCATTTTCCCAAAAAGAAAATATTGATCAAAAAAGTGAGTGAAGAGAAGAGTCAATCTGAAAACAATCCATCAAATGCTGCTAATGCTGATAGAACTAAACATGAAACATAAAACAAAAAAAATGTATGTGAAGGTGTGTGAGACCAACAATACCAGAATCTTCACAGCTCAATTACTGCATTTTGTAAAAGAACCTTAGACTAAAACGATGAGATTATTATTGGCATGGAAGGCCCCCCAGCTCAATAATAAATGATCCCAGCACAATCAAATCATCCCAGCCAACTTGAAGCTCCAGGTTCCTCTGCAGAATCCAATTAGGCAGAGGAGAACTAGAGAAACTTTGTCACAATGGCTTCATGCTTAGTCCTCGTCCAATGCATTTTTCGTCCAGTCGGCAGGCATATATACAAAATAATCCCCATGCTTGTAGCAATGCACCACAAAACCCAAAACTAAAGAACACATAAAGAGTCACGGATAATGCAATATCTACATTGAATGAAACCTTCAATGCAAAAACACAGGGTTAGGTGATTAACCCTTATCTAATGAAGATTTGTTCCTTACCAATACTTTGAAAAAAGAGTGTCGTAAAAGTCTTATCAGGTATTTGCACCAATGACGACCCAGATGATTTAAAATCCTGCATTGATGATCTGGAGTGAGTGAGGGAATGGAATTGCATTTATTCCTATTGAAATGAAATCACAGGAAGACACATAACCCAACATAACATGGTCAGGACAAGATTCAGGAATACAATACCTTCGATTGTAGGAGGGCCCATCGTCATATGAATCAACATTCTATGCCTGGAAATATCAAAATAGGAAACACAAGAGGAGAGGGGGCCCTCATCATTTCCATGTATATTATAGTTTAGCTCACAAAAATACCTGAATCCATGCATAATTAATCACCCTTCTTATTAATTCCCAATTTGCATTAAAGTAATAAACTATGTTTAACAATGGAGGTGTACCTCAATCTCATCAAGCTCTATCACATCCTCCTCTCATCCCATGTCTGCACAACAACTGCAACGCGAAAAAAATTAGACAAATCCTTTACTTCTATTTCATAAATCTTATCCTAGAACACTATTTGGGTACTTGCTAATATTCCGTGATACACTCCTAAAATAAATTGACAACGTGAAGTTTATATTGTCTTGTTTCCAGGACTTGTTATAGTGGCACAATTTGGGATATAGATTAAAATAACTCTATCAAATGTATATCATATGTTGCCATTTTTAACTCTCCACTTGGATAAATTATGCAATTTATATTTTAAAATAATTAAAAAATCAACATTAAAAACATCAAAAGAGAATATTTTTTTTTTAAAGTACACAAATATTTAAAAGAAATAAAAAACATGCATGCATAGAAGATTGTATTCAACTGGAAAATATAAGATGCATTCACCAGTAAGTGCAAACCCACGGCTGCACCTGTAACCTATCCATGAGGGTATCAGATAGAGATGAATGAGGACTGAGTCACTTACCTAAAAACCATAGGAAAGTAATATTTCCATTTAAATTCAACATACTGGTGAGGAGGAGTAAACTTAGAACCCTCCGAAGGGAACCGCATCCATATCCAAGATTTTGGACCAAAATCAGCAAGGAAAATATCACATGTTGGATCTTATCCTTCCCATAGTATACCTGCACAAGTATAGTATGTCAAAAGGAGAAAATGAAAGAAATAATTTGGATAAAACTTCTAAATAACACTCATTTGTTTTAATCACTCAGAAAAAAAGAACTATGTTATAAGCATCCATTATTCAACTGCACCTGGTTACTACTATAGCACATTAAAGTCAATTTAAGAATTCACTTTAATTTTTATGTTTTAGCCTGTAATTTAAAAAGTCATTACTCTGAGAAGAGAGAATGATCAATTAAGTACTTCAATTGAGATGCTATAATTCAAAATTTTTAAATTACGGGCTCACAACTCATTAGTCACATTGAAATATTTCAATAGAATAAATTGTGTTTTCTTCTAATTTATTTCTAATTAAATGTTTTGTTCATGGCCATTTTTAGTATTTACGAAACTAGCAGTGCTAGGAACAGTTACGAGTGTCTTGCGTACAGGTGCATACACTTTAATTAACTTGTAATGCATTTGAATTATTCCATTCAGACACTGAGCATTTTTAAAAGGTCTCTACAACATCTTGCCAACTTGAGGAGCTCTAGATATAGCTATAGTGAGCCTAATTCAGACTTTGCAATCAATATCAGTTACAAACTTGCATGTTAAGCAGCCAGGGTTTCTACTCATTTGGTGACAAATTCAAAATTTAGTTTTGAAAGTGCATTTGAAAGGAAGGATGTAGACATCCTTGACAGGTTTGGTCCATATAAATTTGCATTCTTGGACAAACTCTTTTCTTCATGTGACCAATAAGGGAAGGTGTTAAGAGTTGTTTTCTTATAATTCCGATACACTTTAGTAATAAAGTGGCATGCCATGGCCCATAATTTATGTTGAGTCATTAACAGGTTAGGTCATATTTAAGTTTTTAATTAATAAAGTGGATGTATGGGATTTTAGCACGAGACATAGTTTCAACTATATGTATTGACATCCACCATATTTAATGATGTGAATCAAGTATAAATTTTTCTCTCTTATTACATTGTGGCTAGAATTCATTGTCTGCATACTTATGTAGTTTTTTTTTACAGTTTCCCTTTAACTCAACAACATTATGAATGCATTATTGTAGTGGCTTGCAGATTTTCCAAAATGGAAATATTCATTCCTTGTAACAAGGCTCTTGGAGAACCAAGCATCACTGAATTGTTTTTTCATCATGCTTAGCTATATTTTTGTCTGCCTATATCATTCATCTCTGATTCAATCACTTTTGGAAGACTTTGTGAAAACTTATGGGCTGCCAATTCCAACTTTCTACTTCTTTTCATTTACAAACAGATGGTAAAACAGAAGTTGGTAATAAAATATTATAACATATCCTCATGGTCTATCACCAATCTAATAAGAAGTGCAATTTTATGTTTACTTGATCTAAAATAGTTATAACAGAGCACATAAGAAAATGGTCACCTCCTTTTGAGGTACATTATGGGATGTTGACTCCAATTTTCTACTTCTTTTCATCTACAAACAGATGGTAAAACAAAAGTTGATAACGAAATACCATAAAATACTCTCAGGGTCTATCACCAATCTAAGAAGTAGTGCAATTTTATGTTTACTTGGTCCAAAACAGTAATAACAGGGAAATTAAGCCAATGATCACTCTCCTTTTGAGGTACGTTATGGTTGTCCACCTCCAATACCTTATATAACATGTCTCTGTGTCCTATTTCTGGGATCGACATGTCCCATGTTGGATACTCATATTTCCATGTCCCATGTCCTTGTGTCATGTGACTTAGCCTGCCACTAGTTCAAAAGAAATATTTTATTCAGATAAATCAAGTTCAAGAAATCCAATCTTGGCAACCAAACTTGTTAACTATGGTTTGAATAATTTTTTTTTTCTTTTTTCTCTAACACCCAATGTGTCCCAGCTACATAGAATATGGATTTAAATCTTGTGGTCACGTGTTTCAATGTTACAAGATTAAATTACCACTTCACAACAGTTGCTTTGATATTCAACATGCAATCATCTATTGATTGTGACTCCACTTCACTCAACTCAATCAGAAGCATTAAATTTCAACTAAGCACCCTACTTGCTGTTAAGTTCAACAAATTTTGACCAAATTTCTTTGGTTATTAAAGCCGCATTGACAAGTTAAGACATGACGAGTCTTTGCTTTCAACTTAACTGATGCAATTTACTTCAAAGGGATTTATCTCAATTTACAAGCACATGCAAAGTGCCCTGACATAGTTGATAAATTATCCAAGATCACTAATATAATCATATAACACAATCACATCATAGGTCTGCACATTTACTTGTTGAAAACTCCCAAGGCATGGAAAGTTTTTCCAATCTAGGAATTACAATAAGACAACTTCCAAGGTTGATATTTGGTTGGATAGATGTGTAAAGACCGGGTCAAAATAATCAATTCGTCAAGTCCTATCTTTGCTCTGATGTTACTTCTAATTCATATATCAGAAACTCAAATAGAATATCGCGTGAAGGTATTGATTGATTGTAAATTCATTTTTTTAATTGGTTGGATTTTACATAAACCACAGAGAAAGTACAAGGTAAAAATGAAGCTTTTCCAAATCATGTAAATATCTGATTAACTGAGTGATTGGATGAAAACCTGGAAGGATGTGTTATCGAGATTTATACAATATAAATAAATAATATTTTTACCTGTTTTAAATCAAGAAATTGATTCAGGCATCCTAAACTCACAAGCTTCTTCAGTCCCAACTACCAAGTGAAAATGGAGGCCAGTGTATGGTCTAGAGGTTGTCATGATACTAGAGCAGAGCCAACTTAGCAACATTGCACTCACCTAAAGGTTCCAGCTAGTGAACACCCATTTCAGGTCAAAAAGATGTAAGATAACAACAAAAAATTGAATACATATTGTTCCAATACTTTAGATCATATTCAACAATGTAAGAGAGTAATTGGGCTGATAATACATTCGTATGAGAAATTATCTGATAGAAAAAAAAAATTATTTATAGAAACTAAGTGCAAACATTACCTAGCTCTAATTTCACTATGAAAAGATCTGGTATGAAAGGTTGCCACATCTTTATTCAAGACCCTGGGATTTTCTTAAAAAGATAACAGGTCAAATCAAGACATAAGTATTTTGGTGATTTTCTACATAGAATGGATGAGTAAGCCAGAAAATGACTTAACCTGATTCCCATTTCTAAGTTTAGCATAAAGTCATAATTTGTGTGCCCTTTGAGAGTAGTCTCCCTGGGTCTCTTTACCTCCTTTGGATGCCACTTTTGTCTTCTTCTCATTGAATTTGAAGAAGCATTTTCTTTTTCCATCTCATTAAGTAAAATTTTGTCAAATTGTCTTTCCATTGCAGAAAGAGAAATGTTATCCAGGACTGTTGCACTGCTTCTTATTTTATTAACAAAATCATCCCCATCACGAGTAATGTGAACTACATTGTCGTTTGACTCCCAGATGCATATGTTGTCAACAAACTTCTGATTTTTCAAGAAATCTATAGAGACATTATTTTGTGATCTATGAGGGGGTTTATTTACTATGTTTCTAGTTGGCTGATCCCGTGCACTTGTTTTGCAAGTCAACATGTAAGATGGATTCTCACATAACTTAATAGAAAACAAAGATGAACTCTTCTCCTCTGGAGAAACCTTACCATCAAAATATATGGAAACTTCACTACTATCCCAGCTTGAACATGACGAGACATTTTACCTCAGATAAAGTGTACCATTCCCATCCTTACGATCCTTGTTCCAAATTCCAACATAGAAACCACCATCTTCCCATGTATATATACCTTCCACATGTTCAAACCCATCTAACCACTGCCCCTCATACTTATTCCCATTTTCCCATGTAAGGTTATCTTTCCCACACATAAGAACCCCCTTTCCATTCACCCATATATTCGTTACCATTATCCCAAATATATCGCCCCTCCCCATCCTGAAAACCATGCATCCAGAATGCTTCATAGAAATACCCATTTTCATAGTATTTTCGTCCATGCCCATGCTCCTCATTCATATCCCAATGGCCCTTGTAAGTGGAACCATCCACCCCAGTGTATATGCTGAATCCATACATAAACCCAACTTTAAAATGCCTTTCATAGGTTGCTCTCGATGGCCATGAAACCTTGTAACCCTTCCCTGTGTTCTTCCCTTTACACCACTCCCCTTCATACATGCATCCATCTTCCCACAAGTACTTCCCAAACCCATCTGGTAAATTCTCAAGACATGATCCCCAGTAAAAGTCTCCATTTTGATAAACCCTCTCTCCACCAATTACACAAAATTATTGCTCTTCCTCATCATCATCAACGTGATCCATAGGAACGGACATACAGAACACGCCACTGGGTGGGATTTTCCTTAGGACTAGATATTTCTTATTAGACTCTTCTCCATACATTTTTTTCAAACCATCACATCCATTTTTTAAAATGAAGGTGAAGGTGTGTGAGACCAACAATACCCGAATCTTCACAGCTCAATTATTGGAATTTGTAACAGAACCTTAGACTGAAGCGATGAGATTATTATTGACATTGAAGGCCCCCCAGATCAATAATAAATGATCCCAACATAATCAAATCATTTTAGCCAGCTTGAATCTCTAGGATCCTCTACTAGATCCAATTAGGCAGAGGTGAACTGGAGAAACTTTGTCACAATTCCTTCATGCTCGGCCCCTCCAATGCAATTTGATCCAGACTACAGGCGTAGATACAAAATAAGGCCCATTCTCATAGAAATGTGCAACAAACCCCAAAACTAAAGAACACATAAAGAGTCACGGATAATGCAATCTCTGCATTAAATGAAACCTTCAATGCAAAAACACAGGGTTAGATGATTAACCCTTATCTAGTGAAGACCTGTTCCTTACCAATACTTCGGAAAAGAGTGCCAGAAAATTCTTATCAGGTATTGCACTAATGAAGACCCAAATGATTTAAAATCCTACATTGATGATCTGGAGTGAGTGTGGGCATTGAATCACATTGTTTCCTATTGAAATGAAATCATAGGAAGACACATAACTCAACATAACATGGTTAGGATGGGATTCAGGAATAAAATACCTTCGGTTGCAGGAGGGCCCATCATCATCTAAATTTGCATTCTCTACTTGCAAAGCTCAAAATAGCAGACACAAGAGGAGAGGGGGGCCTCATCATTTCCATGTATATCATAGTTTAGCTCACAAAACTACCTGAATCCATGCATAATAAATCACCCTTCTTCTTAATTCCCAATTTGCATTAAAGTAATAAACGATGTTTAACAATAGACTTGTACCTCAATCTCAAGAAGCTCTGTCACATCCTCCTCTCATCCCATGTCTGCACAACAACTACAACACGAAAAACATTAGATAGAGCCTTTACTTCTATCTCAGAAATATTAGCCTCGAACGCTATATTTTGGGTGTGCGCTAACATTCCATGACACACTCCTAAAATGTTAAGATTTGTGACATGCTATTATTATTATTATTATTAATGAATAAAGCCAAATTTGAACTTTTATTTGGAGAATATTGGGTAACACGATGAAGCAAATTCTAAACCTACATTTTGAAATTTGGGAGCAAAAAATCCCTAGGGGTGAATGATAAAATCTTATTAGATCATCTTTGAATATTGTAGAAAAAAAGCATGTGTTACACATTAAAAATGGTAGACTTAAATAAAATAAGGAGGTGACCTTAGGTTTGTAATATAGTCACTACAAGTCATTGTGTCTTGGTATTATAATTTCAACTCATATCTCAAAATTCCTTTGTGATTAACTTAATGTGCCAAGTAAAAGTCACTCTCGAACAGTACATAGAGACAAGCTTAGATATGAAATGTGTGTGAGTGTGATGTGTGTGTCCATGTGAATTCCGATCTTCTAGTATTATAAGTTGGGAATTTACCTCTATGTTTTCAATCACTCTTTTACTATGTAAAATAAATCCCATGGGAATCAAATCTTGGTAAATAGTGTAGCGTAATGTTGGAAGATTTGATAGGGGCCATAAAACTTGAGCAACCAATTTATTTTTTCCTTGATAGATTTCCATTTATAAGGCCAAATATGTAAAAACATTTGATCGACTTCTTCAAAGTAACAATATGAGAATTATGGAAATGCTTGTTGCTTCATTCCATTTTAAACCAAGACCAAAATGTCCTTAAGAGTACAAAGAAAGTTAGCTTTTGTGTTAATATTGATATGTTCTTGGTAAAAATGGGGGTATGAATGGGGAGGTTGTCCAAAACAACCTTGTAGGGTGACATTTTGGTAGCACCATGATAGGTGGTATTGTACTACCTTTCTGCAAGGGGTGTGTAAGGGGGGGGGGGTTGGGGGGGGGGGGAGCTACTAAACCCAATGGCCATATTTGTAAATTTAAAACCCAATGGATAACAATATTTTCATGGTCAACACCTCACAACCTATATTACTTGTTATTAAGTCCAATATCTCAAGTCTTGTAGTATCCATAAGTATTATGACATGCATCATGATCATGGACATCGACATTGTCATTATCATCATCATCAATGTCATATGGTACATCAACATCATCTTGATCATCATCGTCATCAACATTAAGTACATTATCAACAAAATCATCGACATCATTGTCATTATGGTCACTCATATGCCATTAGTGTTCTTAATCACTCATCGACATTAGGATTAATGCCATGTAATTGTTAAGTTAATCTATATGTTGTTATAGTCATTTCGATGATAATAAAATTGTTTAGATGTCATTATAAACATTTAGGTGCCATTAGAATCAATTAGGATCCAAAAGTGATACCACATGCATAATCAACATTGACATCCACATCATCGTCATCATCATACAATAAATCAACATCATTGTTGTCGTCGTAGTCATCATCAATATAATTGCGATAATAATGAGCAAGGAGCCCTACTTCCTCACAAGAATGGATGATATAGTCGTATACTTATCAAATCATATCCATACACCCCATCACAATTATCATAATGTATCATCCTCATGTTGTTAGGGCTAATCAGATGCCATTAGGGTCTATCAAATGTTGTTTGGGACACTCAAATGCCATTAGAGCAATTTAGGTAACATTGAGGTAATTTACCCCTCAATAGGATTAATCAAGATCTAAAAGTTCCATGATTACGATCATTTGCATGCCACTATGATAAATCAAGATCCAAAAGTACTATCACATGAATCTTGATCGTTGACATTGAAATTGACATATTTGACATTATGTCGTACATTTTCCGAACACAATTCCTAGCTCTAAACCTAGTGCAATTCCTAGCATAGTTCCTTTCAAAATTTCTGGCATTATTCCAGGCGCTACACCTGGATCTATACTTGGCGCTATGCTAGATGTTTTCTAGGAGCAATTCCTACATCTATACTTTGCACTATGTTGCATGTTTTTCTTGCCAAAATTCATGGCACAATTCCTATCACTAACCCTGGATTAATATATGGTGCTATGCTATTCAAGAAATTTTTTTGGAGGCTATTCTTGGCATTATATGGGATATTTTTTTTGACGCTAATTGGAACGTTAACTTGGATGATAATTGGGACGCTAATTGGGATGCTAATTGGGATGTTAATTGCTATGCTAATTAGCGTCCAAAATAGCGCCAACTTTTAAAAATGGACACTAATTGGGATGCTCATTGGGACGCTAATTAGGATGCTAATTGGGATGCTAATTGGGACGATAATTAGGACGCTAATTGGGATGCTAATTTGGACACTATTTGGGATGCTACTTGGGATGCTAATTAGCATCCAAAATAGTGCCAAATTTTAAAAAGGGGCGCAAATAACTCCATTAAAAGTGCCATCCCGTGGAAAAGCATCCCTTTGTCCAAAAAATGATGAAAAATACACTAAACGTGATAGTGGATGCTAAAAAGAAAGCTAAAAGAGATGCTAATCACAAGGTTTTGTTGTATTGGTTCAGCTGAAACCAACGTATACAGAGAAAACAGTGGTAAAAAGCAAGCTAACGGTCAAACTAATCAAGGGAAGTGTTAATGGATGAACATACTATAAAATGCGACACAGAAACGGGGAGAAACAAAGAGCAAGTCAAGCACATTGTGCCCCCAGACCCCAAAGAAAAACAACTAGGAATGTCCCTAGCGGATTCGCCAATTCTGTTACAGCGAAAAGCTTCCTAAGGCTTGGGGGTACCACAACAGACAACTTGACACCATAAATCAATATTTCCCAATATGCAAGAGAAACCAAACATATAACACTAAGGGATACCGAGTCTTACCTTGTTTCAGACGGTTGAAGTAGATCCCTATTGATATTTTCCAATTCACGCTTGCATTAGCAATTTTCTCTCAACAACAACAAACAAGACAAGCATGCTCTATAATAATGTGTTAGACCTACTCTAGCATATATATTCAATAATGTATAAGCAATTAAATACATCCATGGATTCAATATTCATATTCAAATGGACATAAATTGGACAGGAAAAGATATTTCTATTAATAAAATAGTGACAACCTCTGTCGGCACGTCTACGAATCGAAGAAACCGAGTCCTCCACCTGGGTCTCCACCACCTCAGTCCTCCATCTCTCGATAGAAAGCTCACAAAGAAAAGGAAAGCTTGGGAAGAACACAAAGTGCTCCAAAGGGACAAAGGGATGCAAACTCAAGTATAAGCAAACTAAGGCAACAATGGACCATAGTTTCTTTGCTCTTCAATCCCTCCTCTTCAATGTATCCAAGGGGTTCCTTATATATCAATCCACAAGGGTAATGGAGGGTCGAATCCGAGCGATCTCAAGGCATATGGAAGGCCAAGATTCAGGATCTTCAAAATCATATGAGGAAAACTCAAAAAATATTTGGATTTATGCACACATCTCGATATACACGGGTTTGAGGTCAAAATTCATGTGTACACATGAGTATGCGTTTAAAATTCGCGTACAACAATAAACATGTGTTTTTTACGGATGATCTTGAGACATCAAAGCATAATATAAGTCCATGGGGTCTAAAGAGTCTTCATAGGGATAGGGAAGGCCATAAATATGTGATTAACCATGTGTGGTAAAATTAGCTATAACATTTAGATAAATATTTCATAGCATGCACATACTATTGCATTGAAGGGCTCATAGGAGTACTTATGCAGGTAGGAGATGTGCTATGTTATGAGTCCAAAATGTGAAAGGATTGTGAGAAGAATTATGCAACACATGGTTTGGATATACAATCCATAGTTCACACAATGAATATGTGGATGCCTTTTCTACTTGGACAAAAGTTTTAGTTGTGCATTGACCATATGAGTGTAACACCCTGGTTTTGACCCCCTTTGCATTAAAAATGTACATGATGTATATATTGTAATTAATCATGGTGTGGAGCTAAAAGCAAAATCCCCACCATTGATTTATCATTTTTATGTTTTGGCAATTAAAATCATTGCCGATGGTATTTCATGCGATCCGACACATTATAGTTTCGGCATCATGTATATATGCATTTTAATTAAAATACCCACAACCAGCTATGTCAATGCAACATTAAAAGAGATGGGGGCATGCTTTCCTAAGGATAAGTGGTGGGGGGGGGAATATTTAACCTTTGGGGGCCAATGGGGAAAATCCAAATGTCAATGGGAGAACCCATCAAATAGTCAACTACCTTTCTTGTCTCATTCACCCAATCATTTAATTCTTCCAGAAATTGGTTGAAGTAGTTATTGCATGGGCATGGGAAGAGTATGGGAAGGAAATTCGAATTTGGGGAAAACCCATTTTTGGGGAAAAACGTTTTTGACTTTTGGGGCAAGTTAACACCCAAAATGCATGCTCATTTGGCCATACACCCATGTCCTCCATTTCCTCACAGAGTGGAAGCTTGGGAGCTATTTTACCTTCACAATTTTTCCTGTTGTGTGTTCTCATTCACGATTTTGGAGCTCCTAGATGTTTTCCTCATCATCAGTCATCCATGTTGGGGTTCTCTCAAATGGTTGGAAGTTTTCTATGTGTGAATTTCGTTTTTGGGTTTGCTGTGTATATTTTCCCTCATGTGGGCAGTTGTTTCTTCTTTTTCCTCAGGCTGAGAATTTCATTTTTGTGATGATCTGTGGTTGGGTCTCTTCCCCAACATTTTTGTTGCATTTTCTCCTGGTGATCTCCAAGATGAAAAACGTTTTTTTCCATGCCCATCATTGTAATTGTTTTGTATTGAATTCGTTTTTGGCCACGTTAGGGCCAAAACGTCCCTAGGATACAAATTGTTGTTAGGGGGTTGTTTTCACCCACCTTGGCAATTCATTTTGTTTCCAAACTATTTTCCTCAACCCAGAAATTGTGTATATTGTTGTGTATGCATTTGTGCTTTGGTCTGTATTGAATTGGGATTGGAAATGGGGCCTGATTAGCTTTATAAACCTAGTGTGTGAAGGAACCTCACAGAAATATCTAGGGGGATATTTTTCTTCTTTACACAACCTGAATAGCACTGGAAGGGAAGGCATAGCTCGAGGGACTATGTAGTAGAGAAGGGTATGCTTCCTTGTGTTGGGTGGGTAGATGTTTAGAAGCCAGGATAGATTTGGTGCAGGTGTCCATAGCTATGTTGAGGAGCTCACTAGCTTAGTAGTCAACCTATCCATCTCATTTGTAGCCTGATAAACCCAACTGTGTTGGCTTGGCTGAATTTTGTGGTATCCTTGGCTATGTGTGAGCCTGATAGTGTTCCTTATTCCTTTTGGGAATCATTCCTAGCTCAAGGGTGGTAGTGTTTCTAAGAGATTAGGTAGCACATTGGACTATGGTTGGGTGGAACGTTGTAGCGACATAGCTAGTTGCAGGACGAGCTTCTTCATAAGATAAGTATCTCTGTGTTAATCTCTGCATTGTTTTGTTTAATAAATTACAATGAAAATGACATGAACATGTGTATGCTTCCATTGTATGTTAAACATTTATGCATATGTGCATATATGAGTTCAATGCATTTCATTCTATCATGTGTATGTTCATGGGATTTAAATTTCCTGGATTAGATAGTAGTAACACCACGTCCTCTCCATCTGCTAGAGGGGTAGGGATGTGACAATGAGCTTGAAGTATTTGTTTGATCGGTCAAATCTGAATGCTCAATAGGCTAGATGGTTAGAATTCCGAAGTGAATGTTATATTGAGATCAAGCATTTCAAAGGGAAAGAGAACAATATTTTTTATTCACTCACATAATTTTTTATGTCAAAGCCATGAGCTTTTATCCCACTAACCTTATAGAACGAGTCATTAAGGACACAACTAAATATGAGAAGTACATGCAAGTGCATATGGGCATTAGGAAAGTAGAACCAAAATATAAGTATGAGGGATATTAGTTGGAAGAAGATGTAGTTCTTTTATTCCAAGGATGACTATAAATTCTAGAAACCACATAATTGAATAAGTTTGTAATGGATGAGACTCATCAGGCACCTTACTCAGGTCACCTAGGTTATCAAAAGCCTATCACATTGTTAGAAAACACGATCGCAGAGCAATACCAATAAACAAGATGAAAATATTAAAACATATAAATCATTACAAGAGAGACACCAATATAACATGGTTCACCCAATATGGGCTATGCCCACACATAAATTTCTAGTACTTTTATTATTATACCGTCCAACAAAATGAAGGGATACAACCTGCAGTACACCTGGTGCACTTCCTCTTCACTCTCTCACATTCTCTCACACAATCATGGAGATTGTTTTTACAATGCTACAATACAATACACAACCATATTGCAATGCCTTCCTTTTATAAAGGGAATTCCATGGGAAAATACCATGGGCCCATAAATCACCCATTATTGACCAAGTCATGAATCTGAAATTACAACATTTTACAAGGAATTTTCCCTAAAGTTTCACTACGGGGGCGCTGCCTCTGAACCCCTAGGAGGGGGCTCCCAAAATAGTCTCCACCCCCCTTGGACCCCCCTGATGACTATAGTGGGTGGGGGGGGGGGATACCACCCACACCCCCCATTAGGTGTTGGGATCGAAACACAATAGAAATAACATATTTGAATTAAGAATATCAGGTTCCACAACCAACACATAATAGCAAGAAAGTAGTATTTTTTGCCAATGATGATAATTGATATCATGTAGTACATATCAAAATATCATAAGTTCCATCAAGTGAAAGTTTATCACCAACAACCCATAGTTTTACTGTAGCTAGTGCCTATTCCTGAGTGGAATTAGGAAAAAATGTCTATGGATTTCATTATAGGACTGCCAATGACAGTGAAGCGGCATGACTCGATCATGGTAGTGGTGGACAAGCTAGAAAAAGCAACGCATTTCATTCTAGTCAAGTTAATGCGACTACTAACATTGCACAAATTTTAATTAAGGATATTTTCAAGAAACATGGATGTCCTAAGGAAATAATATTAGATAGAGATGTGAAATTCACATCGAATTTTTGGATAGGATTCATAAAAGAGTTTGGAACTCAACTCAATTTTAGCACATCATACCATTTTCAAACATATGGTTATGAAGAGAGAGTAAATCAAGTGCTAGAAGGTATGTTAAGGATGTATGTGATAGATAAGCCATCCAAGTGCGAGGATTACATTCATTTGGTTGAATTTTCTTATAACAATTGTCATTAGACATCATTAAGTATGATTCCATTTGAATCCATGTATGGAAATACATGAAGTACTCTAGTAAGTTGGGAAAATCAAGTAAATGGAGTGGTACTTGGACCATAAATAATCAAGGAAATGGAGTAGGAAATAGTTAAGACCAACTAGAATTTGAAAGAAACACATGATAGGAAGAAGAGCTATGCAAATATGAAAAGATTGCAAAGAGGATTTAAAGTTGGAGACCATGTTTGTTTGATATTTAATCCAAGAAAGAGATCTTTAAATCTTGGAAGTTGTGCCAAGTTGGCACCAAGATATTATCAAACTTTTGAAGTCCTTGATAGGATAGGACCAATTGCATATAGTATTTCATTTCCTGTGCATATGAAAGAACATAATGTTTTCCAGGTTTCATTGCTTAAAAAGTATATAAATGATCCTAATAACATTATTGATTGGAATGCAATTTAGATAGAACCCGGGGGGAGTTCTCTGTGAGACTATGGACATCATAGGTAGGAAGGATATTGGCCTATGGAAATTCTACATCGACCAGGTAAAGGTGTAGTGGAAGAACTTTGGACTGGGTTAGGATATGTGGTAGATGGAAGACACCATGAAGCAAGCGTACCTATTTTTTATTTATTTTTGAAGAGCATTGAGGGAAATGTTGTTTCAAGGGGGAAGGTACTGTAATGTCTCTAGTTTTGTCTCTTGACATAAAATATGTAATATATTTGATGTGATTGATGGACCATGGTGAGGAGATCAAGGAAAAGGACATACCATGGATTCCCCAATTATAAATGAATAGTGAACCATGCACCAGTCAAGCGTAGTTGACTATGCAAGGAAACAAGAGAAAGGGGTGTGATTATCTTAAGGTTAGGAAGGGATGTATGGAATCCATGAATCTAATATATGAAAACCAAGTGTCCTAGGGAGGACCGAGGAGCCATCAATTATCAAGCTGACTCATGTGTCCCAATAATTTAATGCTTTCAAGAGAAAGGTAGTTGAGATATTAGTTATTATATTGGGGGAATGAAGGCATGGATTTGAGTTCCCTATGATAGAGTAGTGTTAGTTCATTATGCCAGTTTCCCTACAGAACTTAGGATGGGAGTTTTTTTATTCGGTAAGCAACTAGTTGAACTAAAGTTGTATTTAAATTACTTATCAGTTGGGGGATGGATCAATAAAACTCTCAATAATTGTGTCATCCATCCTAATTTTTCCAAATAGCTAATTAGTTTACGTGGTTAAGTAACTCGATTTTTCATAGGCGTATTTATCTCGACTTGTCTTAAGTGCAAGTCATTATTTTTATTTCAGCGATTGATCTATCAATAGCATATGTGGATAAAGAGTTAAAAATTTACTAAGGGGAATCCTAACCTTAATAGTGACAGAGTGGAGAGTGGATATGTCACATCCCCAGTCATATCGGTGGCCTTTAGAGGCAACATAGAACTCCTTATAATGATACTCTGATAATTTTTCTTGCTCTAATACTACTATGTCACGTCCTTGGTCTCCTTTAGAGGCAACAATGAACTCTTTAGAATGACACTCTAATCATTTTTATTTCTCTAATACCGCTCTATCATGCCCCCTCCCATGAATCTAACCATTGAATGGGACATGAATGATACACGAGGATCCTATACTTCATCCCCATGCCCAAATTATGAATTTTTCATTAACATCTATTTAAATGTGTGCAATTCATGATTAATTCACTATGTCATAATTATTACTTTGTTGTATATCATTTTATAATTCATTCTGTCACAGATCACTCTGTCACAAACCACTCTGTATCATATCATTCTGTCATAATTCATTCTACCACAGGTCACTTTGTTACAGATCACTCTATCATAGATTATTTTGTCATAGTTCATTCTATCACATATCACTCTATCACATATCACTCTGTCACATATCATTTTGTCATAGTTCATTCTGTCATAGATCACTCTATCATATATCACTCTCTTGTATATCACTCTATCGTAGTTCATTCTGTCACACATCACTCTATCACATATCAATATGTCATAGATCACTATGTCAAAATTATTTCTATCACGGATCACTTTGTCACAGACCACTCTGTCGATGAATATCATTCTATCAAAAATCACTCTGTCACAGATCACTCTCAGATATATCATTCTGTCATAGTTCATTCTGTCACATATCATTTTGTCTCAAATATCTCTGTCATTGATCATTCCACTAGTACAAAATGAGAAATTAGTGACTAAGAAAATGACTAAAATTCAGATATAAACAATTATTTTTGAGTCAGTGGCTAATAGTAGCTAATTTCCACTATCTTATATCTTGACTAACTTACTCGTATTTAACTTAGTCATTATTTGGTTGACTTATTAGTCATTGATTTATTCATTGACGCAGTCATTGATTTAGTCATGGATGTAGTCATTGATTTATTCATTGATTTAGTCATTGATTTCCATAATTAATGACCAAATATATGACTAAATAAACTACGAGATGATAAATAAAGGTAACATATTAATGACTAAGCTAAATACGACTAAACATTAGTCGCACTATAAGATACTAGAAATTAGCTACTAATATTTGTGTATATGAGGATTTAGTCATTTTCTTAGTCACAAATTTATGACAGGGCATGGAGGAATCAAACCACGAGCCTCCTGCCTATAATTAGGCAGGTGCTCTTCCATTGAGCTAGCACCCTTTAAGAAGTTGTTATTACTTGACAATGATGATATTCAAATGAAGTTATCATCATTTAAGCATACAAAATAATGATTACCAAGTTACTATAGATCCATAATGGATTACCTTTTACTAGTCCTTCAACTGCATTTATTAAGTGCAGATATATATTTGTAAAAATACCAAAAATTTATAGGTTATGAACAAGGTTCTTCTCATACAGGTCCTTCTTTAACACCAATTGAGGTGTTTATTGCAATTAATCCATTATGGATATATATGAATGACAAGCATGCATCCATTTTTAAACTATCTACCGAGTCATCTAGAGTCATGCCAATTGATTCCGAGCTGTCACAACCTAAAGCATGCATACAATTTACAATCATAAACATGTTAGGATATTTAGACACTTAGGAGTTAGTTAAGATCAACTTGTGTAATATATCCGTTAGGTAAAAGTGTGTTTCTTTAGTATGCATTAGTATGCATTTGTAAATATTCTAATCCGACGGTCACGATATGTTCTAGACATAGAGTGATCCGACGGTTCAACTTCTCCTAGATCATATCTACCATTGATCCGTGGCTTAACACCCGATTGGTCTATGATCTCTATTTAAAGAGAATAGAGGGTCCTTGGCTAGTTGATCGATTATGAGAAGCTCATGTAACTTTCTTTCTTTTGCATAATAAATTGCTCCGAAGTAGCTATTTGGCCGGGGCCGTGGACTGTTTCCCTCTCGAGGGTTTTAACCACGTGACAAACATTGGTGTATTGATCTGTGATCTGTTTGTGTGAAGCGGCTATTCTTGGTGTTCGGTCCTTTGGGAGTACCCTGTGTACCCTAACAAAACATTTCATCTATCCAATAGATTAATATTTATCCACCCCCAATTCAAGATGGTTTTTAATTGTCATCTCACAATATGGGAAGAAAAAAAAATATTTGTATATTTATCTTGAATTGTACCACTGATTTGAATTGAACCTCAAAATCTAGTAAAGCTCTCAACAAAATTAGTAGTGCATCAAAATTTAAACAAAAAAATAACAAACATGTACTTAAACTTCCCAATAAACACAAACCAAGCCATCCTCATTGACTTCAAGACACAAAGGTGGTAGGTAGAAGGATTTACTGTAATATCACTATCATGCTTCTCTCTCTATTGACTATGGTCATAATGGAATTGGGAAAGCATTAAAATCCTATTAGAGCTAGGAAAATTGAAGTTAAATCTCATGAATGATATGGAACATTAAGGGACCCTCCTATTTCCTTCGACACAAGTGTTTGGTTGGAAAATTCATGCAATCAATGAAATTTCCCAACTAGGGAGCAAAAATCTCAGCCTGAGTGGGTAAGGATGTGGGCTGACAAAATCAAGAAGTATGGAATTGTTTCAAAGGAATATAGTACACTATCAAAGAACATGTTAGGATATGTAGGGAGTATTATTTTTCCAACATGGAAAATTCCCAAGTGAAAAGAAATATACTACTATATAGAATAGTAAAAATAAGTATACTACTAACTCCATTTCACATCAAGAAGAATTTACATTAACTTTTATAATTAATCTTAGGGACTAGATAAATGGAAATGAAATGAGATGAAATATTAGCAACTATACCTTCAAGTTTGTTTGCTGACAAGAAGTATGAATACTTATGTGATCATTTTATTCAGAGGTGACTTAAACAACCGCTAACCTTGAATCAAGGCAAGAAACCATGTTCATATTGATATATAAAGAAAAGAAATTAAAAGTTAAATATAGACTATTCCAATCCCATACGAAAAATGTGATGAGAATCTAACCCGAGCTACTCTAAACCACAATCCAACCAACCTAGATCTCAAAAAAACTAAAAATAGATGGTGTGAAAAACCAAACTAAGAACAAATAAATGAAGAGAAGCTACTTTTGAAAGATTGAAAATCTCGATGTTTCGACTCCTACTCTGGGATCATCATCAAGAGACAATTTGAAGCGTGAGGGAAATGGGTAAGATGCCTGACAAATATATATAGATGGATAGGTTTTTATGTGAGAAATGTTTTTGAAGCCTGAGGGAAATGGGTAAGATGCCCAACAAATATATATAGATGGGTAAGTTTTTATGTGAGAAATGTTTTCGAAAAAGACGATTGTTGGTTTCTAAATTTTTTATTTTATTTTATTAAGTATGATTTAGGTTTTTTTATAAAAAAAATTTAATTTATTTTTATTTTTATAGTTAAAACTTAATATTAAAGAAAAAATGACTAATTAATATTACTTTAAAAATTTAATTATTGGTTAAGTTAAAATAACTTTTAATTTTAAAAATGTTTTACAATATCTAGATTACTATCATTATAGTTATTATAAATTTATTATTAGTTTATAATAACTATTTTAATTAGTTTAATAGTTAAAAGTTTATTAGTTTAATATTTTTTTTTTTTTTAATTAGTTTGTTTTTTAAGTTTTTGTTTTAGGTTTAAAAGTTTTTATTCAAGGTTTAAAGTCATTCTAGGTTTAAAAACATTAAAGTTACTATAAAATTATTATGTTTAATTTTTATTTTTATTTAACTTAGATAAACCATTGGTTAGGCATTTTAAACTAATAGTTTTAAGTAAAAACCTAAATTATTTAATTGTATAGATTATGTCTTATAGAGTTATAAGTTGACGTATTAAGATTTCTAAAAAAAAATTAATTATTAACAAGGTTTCAATAGATTTTGGGGTTGGGTGTAGATTGATTTATATTCTTTTATTATATCTGTTTTCCTCAAAAACTTCTTCTACATGATCAAAATCTTATTTGATGTGTTCGCTCCTTACCAACTAAAAAGCGCTTCCAAATTAATAATTAAGAATATAAATCAATCTACACCCAACCTCCCGAAATCTATTGAAACCTTGTTAATAATTAATTGTTTTTAGAAATTTTAATACCTCCTCAACTTATAACTCTATAACACATAATCTATATAATTAAATAATTTAGGTTTTTACATAAAACTATTAGTTTGAAATGCCTAACCAATGGTTTATCTAAGTTAAATAAAAATTAAAAATAAACATAATAATTTTATAGTAACTTTAATGTTTTTAAACCTAGAATGACTTTAAACCTTGAATAAAAACTTTTAAACCTAGAACAAAAACTTAAAAAACAAACTAAAAATAAAATTTAAAATAGAATATTAAACAAAAAACTTTTAAGTATTAAACTAATTAAAATAGTTATTATAAACTAATAATAAATTTATAATAACTATAATGATAGTAACCTAAAACATTTTTAAAATTAAAAATTATTTTAACTTAACCAATAAACTTAAAATAAAAATTAATAAAGTACCTACTCTTAAATTAACCAATAATTAAATTTAAAAGTAATATTAATTAGTAATTTTTTTAATATTAAGTTTTAACTATAAAAAAGAAAAATTAAAATTTTTTATAAAAAAAAACTAAATTATACTTAATAAAAAAAATTAAAAAAAGTTAAAAATTTTAGAAACCAAAAACTGACTTTTTCGAAAACATTTCTCACATAAAAACCTACCCGTGTGTGTGTGTGTGTGTATTTGTGGAGAATCTTACCCATTTCCCTCACGCTTCAAATTGTCTCCTAATGATGATCCCAGAGTAGGGGTCGAAACATCGAGATTTTCAATCTTTCAAACGGAGCTCCTCTTCGTTCATTTGGTACTGTGTAAATGACTTTCTTCAAATAAGAACAAATAATTAGAATTGGATCTGGCCAGTCTTCTTTTTTTCAATATTATCTAACTCTAACTTCTTTATATATAGTTCAATCTCCATTTCAACATTTTTCCTTCCATGGTAAAATCTCCCAAAAATATGGAAACATTCAATTTGTAGTCACAACTAGTTGGTAATTTCCTTGGCCAATAAGAACTAAGAGGAAGATGTTGAATCAACCTGAAGAAAAGGAAGGAAGAGAACTAAAAGTATTGAGAGGGAAGACAATGAGGCAACAGGGCTTCAGTCCCAAGAGGAAGGGAGTTATACCCCAAAACATAAGGGAAGCGCTGCAACACATAAATATTCAAGAACTAAATATTGAAACTACTATCAGTTCGAGAGAGATTAGTAGAAGGTGGGTGTATCCCACTATCATTTATACCTCCAAATATATCTAACAAATCTCCCACAAATGTACAACTTTGTCCAAAATTCCCACTTGGAATGCCATTGTTTAAAAAAAACAAAAGGAAATTGAAAACATGAAAGTAGTAATTTACTCTACTTGTCTATTGGATGCAGAGTCCCATACCTATACAACAAATTAGTCAAGCATATGCAATAAAATTATAAATGGAAAAAAAAACAAGAAAGCAATGTGGTTTAGGCCTTCCTTATACTCAAATATATATTATGATTAGTCTTTGTCTCTTAGGAGACAACTCCCTAACAAAACAATGGACATACCTTAGAGAGAGATATATAGGTAGTTGCTGGGAAGAGTGAGACAAATATAGACCTCAAGGTATTAATCAAAATATTCTAGAAATGAGGATGAAATTTCAATCCCATTGCTGCAATAAATTACAATATTTTAGGACAGTCATACATCAAGCAAATAGAAGATCATTTTATATGTGCAGAGGGAGCCTTAACCCACATTCTAGCACATCCATCATACTATGGAACACTTCAATACATAGTATCAGCCTCAAGGAGGCTGAAAAGGAGAACAAACACTCACTAAAGTCTAAACATGATCGACATGTTGTAGCAGGTTGAATAAGAACCACATCAGCCCTAGAAAAGGTTATGGTAGGAACAAACAACAACATACTCACAAAAAATACCTCAGAACAGTTAGCAAACCACCGATTGAGTCAAGGAATCCCAAGCAACAATCATGGTTAAGTCTAGCAGACTCAGCAAAGGTCACAAACTTGCTGAGCAACCCAAAAAAGGTCACGAATTAGTCCAAACATCTCATAGAGGTCACAATTCTATCCAAACATCCCACAAAGGTCATGGTTCCGTCCAAACAACCCACATAGATCATGGTTATGTCCTCACTAGGTAAGTCATCATGGAAAATGGTCAAGGTACCACACTAATAGAGGGAGGCGCTAGCATATAGACCAACAAGGTTCAACACAATATCATAGGTCAATAAGAGTGGTCATAACAAAGTGGGAAGACAATCCTTTCACCCAAAATACCAAGGTGTACCATCAAGGTGGTGAAATAACCCTTTTACCCACAAGACCAAGGTGTACAATCAAGGTGGGGAAAAAACCCTTTTACCCACAAGACCAAGGGTAAAAATTTCATCTTCTCTCTCAAGGTATATAGTCCATAGGTGCTCCATACAATAACTATAAGTTCTATCATCACCATATAAGGAAGGTCCAAACTGGATAAATTTTATTCATGCACATGCAATAAAATTATAAATGGACAAAAAAGAAAAAAACAATTGTTATCACATACAAATTGATTCAATACTTTGGTAAGAATTTTAGTTGTAAATAATATCTATGCTATGTATAACACTCTACAAGAATGAAGTGAAGAAACTATGAAGAAATTCGAGTGACTGCAATAAAAAATATATATCATATAATGAAAATAAAGTAATAAAGTAATCACTTTCAAACCAACATATAAAATAAGGATAAGACATGAAGTTGCACAACATCGTTCAACACTCTTGTATAAGAAAACCCATAAAATTATACTACCTAGACAAGGGGTACTCCTATACAAAGAGTCAAGTACCAATAAATAATCTCAAGAACATCAATATTTGTGATAAGAACATAAAAATCATCTATTTTGATGACTTTTCCAAACACCCTATACATGTTGCTTTCTTCTTTGTCTGCTTCATGCAGAGGAATGTGATTTTTAACCCAAGAATGTCCAACAATCCCACTGTTAACATCAACCCTCTATCATCATAAGTTGAAATTTTCCTTGTTACCAATTAGTAGATAAGGGGTTAACACCCTTCATGTTACAAACATATAAGATTGAATCCCCACATGATGATGCAAGTTTTGATAAAGGTTGTGGACCTTTTAGTTTATTTCCTTGAATTTGATGACTTAATTAAACCAACCATGATGTCTGTTCTAATAGTTACAAAACATCAATGATTTCTTTTGTAGACTGCCCCTGATGATATTTAAGAGAGTAAAAATGTGGTAACAAGTTCAAGTAATCCTCAGTAAAAGCATAAGACTATTTTGGTTTCTATTCCATTGACCTTTCACTACATCACAAAAATTTGGAAAAGATGAAGATAATTAACTCTTCAAGGTCTGTTTTTTCTTCTTCAAGAACATATCTTGGTGTTGCCCCCAATTTCCATATGATTTCTCCTAGAGAAAAATATGGGTTGGCATTCCTGTTGATTGCACATTTATGTTATTATATAAAGCTAAGGACCAAAAACATGGCGGGATTCTACATAAGTCTCATGTTTGTCACTGCAGCAGTCATTAGAAGTACAAGGTTGACACTAATCAAACTCAAGAGTTTGACATATCTCCTTTTATTCCTTAACCTCTTATGCTTATTTATAATTTTCAGAAAAGGAAAGAATAAATTGGTATGCATCATCTTTAAACTCACCATAAATGTTACATACCTTATTTGTAACAACAATTACACTCTCTCCATATTTTGGAATATCTTCATACAACCAACATCTACAAAATAATCTTCCTTGAAAGTATGTGTCAGTTGTTGTTCATTTCATTATCAACACTGGAGCTCTATGTGATGATGAAAGATTTCCATATGAACTAGCATATTTAGAACAAGATCTATTAAAAACACATTCTAGCATCGAAAACGCACAACAATATTTCTTCATATTAGAATCCATGCAACCTTGAATACTAAAACTATTTTACTTGGGAACCTCAATTACCTTAACTTGCTTCTAATAATACAAGAAGCCATTGCTGACCATATAGATGGGTTAATATAAACTGGAACCCACAAAATGCTTACTTCAATGATAAATCACTCTCAACGGAAAGATTATCTCCCTTTATCTTGAATTTGGGATGCTCCTTTTGTTGAGCGACAAAAACGATGTCACCAGTAACTATATTGCAATACTATATTTTTGAGATCAAGTTTATTGGAAAAAACTGTCTCCACCAAAGACAATTTCCTTGTACATACATGCACATAATTAGCTAAGAGAATCCCTGTATGTATTCAATGCAGCATTGAGAAAGATTACAAGGTACAAAGTAGTAACAAAACTGAATCAAATAATCGTTTCCTATGTGGAGCTACAATCCATATTTTGTGACAAAAATATAAGAGTTGTTGTTGCTGATGAAAATGATCTGACAAGGACGTCATGTTCAAATTTAGGATTAGTTTAGAGTTTGATATAAGTCATGATCTGTTAGAGCAGTAGATCATAGTCACAGTTAGCTAGAGGAGAAATAACACAGCCCCAAGCCATCCCAAAGGGCATAAAAACACAGTCACAAAATAGTAAGAGAGACAACCCATAGTCACGGCTCAGCAAGAGGGTAAACCCATAGTTGTGGCTCAGCAAGAGGGTAAACCAACAGTTATGGTTAAGCAAGAGGGTGAAACCATAACCATAATTATGGCTCATAGTTATGGCTCAGTATGGAGGAGGCACTCCATACAAGGGCAGCAGAGATGACACCCACCTCCACGTTAAAATACAAAATCCAGAAAATACATTTACAACTTTCATGATGAAGCGATTATGGATCAATTTACAATAAGAGATTCCAAAGGTTAGAATCCTTGAGCTTCAAATAAAAGAGAGACGTTGGGAGAATGGCGGGGACAGAATATGAAAAGCAAAAAAAATAGTAAAGTAATCAAGATTTTTAAATGATATGCTAACAATTCTTAAATGATGCCTTCTTGATAATGGATAAGCATGCTTTCCTTTATATATATATGTATGTTTGTCTATGCCCCTAGTGACATGACATGACATTTAAATGTTTCACGGTAATTAGCATATCATATCTTCCTATAAAAAGATTATTATAATATTATAACAATAGACCACTAGAGGATAATATTTAGATAATATTTAGTTCAATAATAGTATCCAAGAAATATATTTTTTTGTCAATTGTATAGACTGAATGATATAAATGTGTTTTTTTCTACCATTACGATCAAGTAATTTTCACCAATTTCAATCTAGGCGCCATAAAATTGTAGTATTGACAATATACATGGTTATGTCCTTGCGGAGTAGTTTTCATGGGATTATGAACAAGAAATACAATCGCTTTCATTCTAGAAAATAATATATTTACACTACATGCACCACTCATCATGAATCTAAATGGACATAAGTCCCACAAATCCTCCAACATTGAACTCCAGATTTGTTTGTATGCTTATTTCTTTTCAGCGAGTGTCATTCATTTGAAAGATCTACTGAATTAATTTCCAAACAAAATCTTTGGTTTTAATATGAATTATGTGACCAAGAAACAAAGGCATTCAACACAAATCCAAAGTTCATTGTATTTTCTAAAACTACCAACCTCTCTTTCCTTCAAACCGGCTGGAGGTTTGAAGAGACAAAATTGATGTCCTGAAATATAGAAAAACATTTTGCCAATATAATATATTCCTAATTGTCATTCTCTAATGAAATTTTAAATGTCAGTCTTAATAAGAACACTAAGATGAGAAAATTATATAAGAAAATCATCTCAGGAAATTTAAGATATTCAACCACCTAGCCTAGCTGTAACGCATTTACCATGACTATATTTGCATATAATTTGTAGTAATAAAGTATACAAGACACTCGAATTACTACTATTTAGAGGCCAATTACACAAAAACCAAAACAAGATTCATGGAAATATTGTTTCGTCACCGTTGAAGCTCTCTAATCTAAATAGAAAACAAAAAAACAGATAACAGCCGATGTTGTTATTCCGGGCAGTTGGTGTATCAATTACAACTCACCCATATCAGATACTGATTGAAATTGCAATTTTCATTCAAACTAAATAAAGCAAAAGGAAATCATCTCTAGATTTAATGAGCTCAAATCTACTGTCAATAGACCGCATCTATACTCACAGTATAGGAACTCCTATTTTGATCTATGTCTCATATTTCGACGCTTTCATTTGAGCCTCCCTATGTTCTTCTTCTTCCACTGTTATGAAAGGCCATATATATTAGTTTTTAATGTAACATTAAAATATCATCATTAAATATTTCATTGAAAGGGTAATAATAATAAGAGCACAGTGATAAACCTATGTACTAAGAGAAGACAATCAAAATCAATTCACAAGAGCACAGAGATAAACCTATATACTAAGAGGAGACCATCATAGTCACCTGTCATCATTTGTGAAACCAGTTCATAGGAAAACAGTGAGCAAGTTCTGCGGAATATTTGTTTTTTCCAAGAACCCAAAATTGGGATTTACAAATAATCAACCACTCAAATACAACCCTCTAAATATCTATATTTAACACTAAATAATTATAAGGTTTGAGAGTAATAATATACCAACAACAAACAAGCAGATAACCATACTGTTTCGTCCATGAAAATACACAAAAAATAATACGGTATGAATCATGCTTGACAAATAAGAATCTTACAAATACTACAAAGTCAAATTCTTCTCAACATTGTTGTCAAATCAAGTTAAGCCAGTCTTGAGCTTTACACTTCACTGACGACTCAAAATGTCGACAGAAAGTCAACCCTCAAGTAGTCATGAACCAGATCCTAACCCACAGGTAACTTGTTGGTTATTCATTAGTGTGTCCTTGTGGGTGGATGAATCAAATATATAAATGTCAAATGGAAAAGAAACTTGTCTTTTAAACGATTCCTACTATATACTTCATACTTTCAGACTTTAGCCTTGCCAAATGAAACCTTTCTTTAATAAAGACCGTTGGGATTCATCTCTTCACAGCAAATTCAAAGTTAGAGAAAAAATACAATAAAACTCTAAAATCCACACATAAAAGGTCAAACACAAATACCAACAAGATACCAACATCATATCTCAAGATAGCAGCTGGAAAGACACCAACAATCTCACTCTTACTTGCTTTAAATACTTGAGGGTAGTTTCCAAATAATTTTTGGCACATGAGAACATAATTGTGTAGTGTAATAGGAAAGAAAAATGACTTTTTTTCTGCCCATCTAGGTTCAAATGTTGGTTGATATTCCCACACTAAAGCAAGGGGTGATTTTTAATCCTATTCACAAATGCTCCCCTCAGGACTAGAAAGGTACCAAGAATCTCACTCTCTCTTAGTGCTTGAGGGTGTGGAAAAGTGTTTCCAAACCCCAGGCGCTAAGTTACCCAAATCCAGATCCAAATTCATTTGGAGGTCTAACTACACAGGCTGACAGCCATAAAATAGACTTCTTTCTCTTGGACCATATCAAGTCTTCACTTTCTGTCTCAATTGTAACAATATATTTTCTCTGTCTACAACCATTCGATGACCAACAAAATAAACCATTAATAAAAGAGAAACACAATTTATAATCAAGAAAAAACTAAAAGAATGAAACCAACCTGAAGGTGAATTCAATGACAACAACAACAAAAAAACCACGAATAAAAAAGAAATACAATATGTAAACAAGAAAAAAATAGAATGAAACACACTTGAAGGTCTAAACATTGTTGCCATTATGGAGGTAATGGAGACTCAATGTGAAGCTCAAAACCAATACTTGACAGTTTCAATTTATGTCCACCGACACCAATCTCATCACCAAGTTTAGAATTTCATGAATTCCAAATCCATTTTCTGTTCTTAGATACGTCTTCAAACATCTTCTTAGATCCTACAAGCCTCTAGTACTGAACCTTGGAAAAATATAAGGTTTCAAGGGGTCAACTAGGGTTTAAAGGAAAATGACCACAGGGTGGGGAGAGAAAATATAAATCGATCAAATTCGTGTGAGAATTATGAAAGACTCTCATCGAATACTACAAAATATCTGTTAAAGTTGGAATACAATCTTAAAATCCTTGGAAGTTTCTCCATAGAATAAATTGTTTATATGGTTTCCTCATAATGTTCCATAGCTCCCAAGTGGTGGAAACAAACTGAGAATTGATTGGAGTACAAACATATGGTATTTGATTGGTTAGGGTATTAATTGAAAGCAGTGAGAGCATGTAACATGAATAAATGTGGCAGTATCACAAAAGATATCGTAGGTATGTAGTGACTATGAATCCTCTCGTTCTTTTACTATTGAGCCCTGCATTTACACATCTTTGTAAAGACGTTCAACACTTTCCAATTCCATTTATACAACATTTAAGCTGCCCTTAAATGTTTATTTCTTGGTGGCGTGGGCTATCCAAGGTCTATTTAAGCTTATGGATGACTAGTACACCTAAAATTCTAAGAGGTGATTGTGCAAGCCAATAAAAAGGAAGTATAGTCTAGATGTGCACCTAGCCTTCTTCCATCCCCCTTGTGAAATTGTTGGTGATATAGAGTAAGAAGAATTTCCTTGGATAGGTTCTGTTCATCCCATGTTCACACTTAGTCTCCATCTAGACCTCATCCCTCCACCTTTCACTACCCTAACAATTGTTTGGACTACCCTTTTAATTTGTGTTGCATAATTGATTTTTCTCATGTATTGAGGAAGTTTTATGGTTGTTTTATTACGTTGATTTATTAGGAAATTGGGGATGAAAGATGGAAGAGTTATCATAAGGGTTTGGACATGGGAAAGATTCGTGAAAAAATTAGCAAACCGTGGCAATCATTAAAAAAGACACAATAAATTCATGTTCTTCATTTTAGAAAATACATAAATCACCACTGATAATAGATAATCAAATTGCTACATATATAAGGAAAATGCACTGATGTATATGATATATATAATTTTGAATGATACATCAAACATCAATTGCAGACACTCAATTGTGATAAATGTCTATTCAAGACTATTAAATATAAAATTACATCAAATATTAAAGTAAATGTATCTCATCATTATGATTCATCTACGATGATTAGTTAGAAACCAACTATTGATTCCCTCTAACCATTTTATGGGAAAAGGTCATGGATTTCTATCTCATAGAAGGCATGTGATTGAAGATGGATGGTCAATTGTATAGGTAACCAATAGTGATATGTAACTAGTTAAAATCCCATAGTAATAATATGAGATATCCATATGGACTATAATATCAAGAATTATCAATAATAACGAGGTTTCTTCTCTATTATAAGCAAACATAAGTTATCCCTGTGATCTCTGCTATTATAGTGTTTGATATTACTATAGAACTAAGTAGTGTATAAGTTGTATTACTTATGGTATTGTTCTACTTGATATGGAACTCATATGAGACTAGCTCGATATAGTGTGATTACCATGGATTCACTATAAACAATCATTGTAATTGCATAAGATAGGTTACATGTAGTTATAGATCTTAAGTATCTTACCTCATCTCTTACATTGTCACTCTATATGAAAGGTGGTTTTGACTCTTGCATATCAATATCCTCACTCTTAGTGTCCTCCCTCATGTATAGCTTTTAAGGATAAATATTGCAAAATGACACCAAGTGTGATACATATTTGAAACAAAATACATTAACATTGAGGCTCTAATGACATCATAAGTCCAAAGAAACATCATGCCACAATAAATAACTACATATCATCAAAATGCTTCCCTATATTGGAACCATAATCATCTATAGTTCCCTCTATGTCCTCCTATGGCCTCTGTCTTGGTCCTCTGGGGACATCAGTACTATTTCTTGGCGCTACTTGTGGATCCAAGTCCATCCACTTTGTTGATTCTCAAGTAAACACCCTCAAATTTTAACGAAATTGGCTGATCCAAGTGTTCAATGAGATAGAAAGATTAACATGCCTAATCAATGGTTTTGGCTTGAGTGAAGGGTACTTTATTACATGGTATGTATAGGCTTGACTTAGTTTTATTGTACTCAAATGTGAAAAAAATGAACCTCTCAAGTATCAAACAAATGAACAAAAAAGGAATGAATAACATAGTAAAAGGAGATAGTTTATTTTATACCAAAGGTCCATGACAAAATTGGAATTTGCACTGTAAAATTCTATAGATTTTTATCCAATCTATTACACAACTTATCCTTAGAAAATTTCCCAGGCGCCCTATATCATGAGAAGAACAAGCATTGCTGGGAGAAGAGTGATGAGATTCATGCATGAACCTGCATTCATTATAATAATGGCAGTAGAATTCCCAAGCCCCAAACATTACCAATAAATGTTTACAACATAGCTAAATTGTATCAAAGCCATCAATTGATGTACCCAATAATTGGGGAAGTTCTTGAAACCAATCGAGAATGTTCCCTATTGTCCCTAAGTCCTGGAGATATTGAGTTGTGTGAGGGATGCATCCCAAACCTTAGAGGAAGTATCACCATGTAACATAGTTAGTAGTGTGTTTACTATTTCTCATACTAAACAACAACAAAAATGAGTTGTCACCAAATAGGTGGATCAATTCTCCATATTTATAATTTAAACAAGCCTCATAAGGTTTCTAATAGAAATAACTTGATGATAATAAATATTCCACCTCTGATAAGCCCAATATTAAATGAATGTTACAAGTAGCACATATTAAAAATAAGTTGGAGTAAGGGAAAGCTTGATTATTAGAAGCATTATCATAAACTTATTTATCAATAATCACCAAAATACCTTATTACAATATTTTGCACCTTTGGGACAAGTTTTCTTTGGCACCATAGTTGTCATATCCCACTCCATCCAAAGATTACAAATGAGATTGAAATTTCCCTTGAGTGACCTTGTTAGGCTAAAATAACTTGTCCTAAATGTACTGATTGGATGTGATTGACCACTAGAGGTGATTAGCAAGGTATTAATCCTAAGAGTACCTTTAATACATGGAAATAAACTAATAATGTAAGAGGGAAAAGGAGAGAACAAATTTAAGTGTGCTAGGTAAAAAGCACATCTAAAAGTATGGATCCACTAAATTTGATAAGTTTTGTAAGTTACTAGAAATAAATATATAGAGAAATATATTAATGTTTGCATGAACCATGGAACTCAAAACTACAACCAACCATAGCGGCTATGCAAGATCAAAGAAGGAAACTCCTAGACACAATAAATAAACTTTGAAGTAATAATAAAATGAAAGGTACAATGCAGTAAACATAAGAGGTAAACTATAGAAAAAAAATTAGAGACATGTAAAAATATAATGACAAATTATCCATAGAATTAGAAGACGGCCTAGCAAGATCATCAAGCACTATAAATGTACCAATGCAAAATATGAGGATGGATTTAGTGTAAATGACTAGGATAGGAGTGTTATGCTTGATTATTCAAGGATATTTCATTTGCCCCTCGTTGAAGATATCACAACATCCAAAGCTAATGAAACTCCCTAGTAAAGGAGGGAAACCTAGTAGTGGCGAGTTGTTGGCTTGATTTAAGAAGAAACAACTCCAACCCTGTATTGGGTATCATAACGAGTATGTCTACGTGATCTAGTGATTGGGTAAAATATAAGTCTCAAAATACTGGTGTTGTACATTTATCATGGGTATACTCTTGACCATGGAATTATTCTATAGAAGACTAAGACTACTAAAGAATAAATTGACATATCTAAGATTCCACAACGAGGTCTCATCTGGTTTTCAGACATTATTGTCATATGATTATGGTTAATTAGGACATCTCAACATCAAGGGAAACTGTTCCATGCCCCAATTTTGCAAATTTTTTTTATATTATTTGGTATTATTTGAGGACAATATGTTAAATTTTATGCTAAGTTGTAATTGATGACTCAACAGAGTCAAGGATATTTAATGTAATTCTGAATATTTTATTTATAAATAAATAAAGGAGGAGACAACAGCTTAGGAGAGCTGTTAAAAGAGTGTTTACTAGTCAAATTGGTGGAGGAGACTAAGTGGAGAGCAAACTGACATGTGGCAGCATCCTAAAACCACTTCCAACTGTTGCAGGTGGCAACCTCCCTACATTTAGGGTCATGATTCCCCAAGAAAGTGGAATCAGAGCAGGTGGCTCAATTAACAAAAACTGACCCAAAAGACCTAGGAAATATTTATAAAAATTCCCATTGAAGAGAGCTGAGGCTGCTCATTCTAGAGAAGTGATCATTCAGGTGAATGATTGTACTTCAGAGAAATTAAATGGAAGGGAGTTGTGGAAAGTGTTTGAGGGGATAACTGCTGATTGATCTAGTGTAGCTGTTAAGCTGAAAGATCTTACTGCTGAGAGCCGAGTGTTTTAATGAGATATTAGACTAGACTACTATTTGCATTCTCCACTAGTTCTTAGCCAAGAAGACCATGAACAAGATAGGGGGTCCCGAGGAAGCGTTGTTTGAGCGTTCTCCAGGAGATTGGTATGGAGGAACACCCTCCTAACGATGTTGTCGTTTGTCCTAAACATGTTCTACATTATTTTGTTTTACTGTGTTAGATAGATAAATCTGGGCCTAACTGTTATATGAATGTTAAATATTCAGTTTGTAAATGTTAGAATTTAGTAGTCTTTTTAATTTATTGAAGAAATGAATTTGAAAAGTAATGTGTTAGAATGGAAAATGATTTCTAGTGTGTGTTTTTCCACACCTGGAAAACCAGGCCGTACTCCAGCACAGATAGAATATTTACAGTAGATGAAAGAAAATGATAAGAGATTGAATATAATAGATATGGTTCTGCATTTTGTAGATAGCAGAGTAATTAATACTGTGTGTAAGTTATTATTAAAGAGAATAGTATTTAGATAGTTATGTTTACTATTTTTATGAGCATATCTATGTTAGAAAAGAAACAGTAGTGCTAAAATAGAATTATAGTAAAGAAATATACTGTTACAATAAAAATTATAGGAGATACAGTAAGTATCTAAACAAGGTTTCAACCACCCTTATATCATTTTGCTTAAAACTATTATTTTACATATACTAGAATAGGATTATGTTATAAATACTATTAAAGGAAGAAATAATCAGAGTTCAGATTTAATGTTTAAAACCTTAGGTAAACCTGAACCTTTAGTAATTAACCGAGCAGTAAACAAATGAAAATTTAAATGTAAACAGTAAATAGAATGAAGCTAAGAATTTACCTATTCCAAGAATAATTATTTTCCAACAAGCTCTAAATCTGTTTAAGTTTAACCTCAGGGTCAAACCCTAATTCTACTTCCATTCTTTTTATAAAAGTATTTCTTTAAAACAGAATAAATGAATTAAAGTTTAAAATCTAGAATACTAAAGTATGCACTAGACTGAGTACAGTTTTAGAAAAGGAACTTACAGTATTTGTATAAACTCTTTTATTTAAAGAAAATGAAATATTTAAACAAGATAAACATTATTAATTCTATTGTAACAATGCAAAATAGGTAAACAGAAACCAACACAATTGATAAATTTTAAGAATATATTTATCTAAGGGTCCTTTTACGGTAAACCCTAATATTATATCCTAACTGAAAAGCTTAAACATATAAAATTTTACCTTACGACTGAACTTACAGTCTTCACATTATCTTAATTTATTTAAAAGAAAAATATTAAAACAAATAGTCATCATTATTAACAGTCGAGGAAGGGAAGACTCAAATTACATAGAGTCATAATTTTAAAGGTTATATAACTCATGTATAAACACGACAAAGCTCTATTTATTTTAAAATCCCTTTTTAAACCAAATGTATTACTCTATCAGGATGACAGGATTAAGACATAATAAGTTTATTTTACCCAGCTCAGTCCGGTTACACCCAACATCGTGGCGGGGGGTTGAAGGACAAAACCAACAAACAATTTATAAAACTTCATTACTGTAATAACATTTATGGGACAATGTATATTTTATTATAGTATTCGAAACAGAGAACCTTTAAACCAAGAAGAAAGGAGAATCTCCACATAATAAGAACAAAGTATGTCATTACTGAGCCATAAGGCTGTAAACCTGTCAAATAGTCGAGAAACGTGAAATACAAGTCATGGCATCAAGGCCGGAGCAACCCTGCTACAAGCAAGGGTTTAATAACCAAAAATACTAAACAACAACTGAGCTAAGCATTTTAAACACCGAAGGAACCGAGGTTGTATTTCTTCTCCAACTGAAACCCTTTTTCCCTAATCTGTACAAGCAAGGAGTTGACACACTGTAACTGGGCCTTACCCATAGGTATTGCTGTAAATCCAAACATGGAGAGGGTTCTTCCAAGTGTAAGGGTAAAGTGCAACCTGCAAGCAACCCGAGGGTTTTATTTATAAACCGACTAATCTATAACTAAAACTGTAGCTGGAAATTTATAACAACTATAAAATAAACTCTTTACCTGAAGGTGAAAGATTCAGGAGCCGAGGAGGAATTGATTCCACACCACGAGCAACACAACCCTCGTGCCCACCAGTGACAAAGGTGACGAGGCTCACAATACATTCTACACCATGAGCAGGAGTAAGCTTTGGCAATGGCCACGAAAGGAAACAACACTAAAAAAACTACTGATAGAGCTTCACTACCCTCATGATAGCGTATTGTATGTAGGAAGAAAAACACCAAATGCGAGCTATGAACTTCGCAACCCTTACACTAGAGTGGCAACACTCATCTACACACAGACAATGGAGATGGAGACGAGCACAAGCGAGCCCTCATGGCCGCAATAAACCAGACAGAGCAAAGACCAAAACCCTCGACAAAGAATGAGGAGTTAGGGTTGCATTGGAGACTTTTAAATCACACATTGCACGGTGGTGGATGTTCCACGTATCCATAAATTTATCAAGTCCATAGTGGGTCGAGTTGTATAGTTGCCACTGCACTGTCAAGAACCAAATTGTGTTAATAATTTAAATAATGACCACAATGATAGTATAATGTACAAAGTCAATACATATCATTTCAATGATGAGCTATGAAGTCAATCTATGTTTAGAATGAGGTTTTATTGTATCGATAAACCTTATATTATAAACCTTGGAATCTTCGTTGGTAATGAACCAAAACATTTTATTGCTTTGTTAACCCTTGTTATATGTAAACATTGGAATCTTTCGTTGGTAAGATAATAACTATAGAAAGATCCATAGTAGGGTATATGCCCTTAATCATAAGTTACTAGTTCTAATAATAATCATTGATTCAAACTTTACAATGAAGAACTATGTTGTTAGACCTAGTCTTATGTAAACATTAATGGTAAGAATTTAGTTTATAAATCATCAATGTGTATATAAAAGTATTTACACTCTGAAATAATCTCTTACACTTATGTGTTTAGTCTATAGTACCAGAGAGTAAGATAAACATCTTGGAGGTTTATAGACATTTGGTCTCCATAAGGAACCAAAGCTATAAAAGAAACAAACCAAGGTTATATTAGACTTGGAAGTTGAAGATAGTAAAACTATCTAGGAATACATATAGCATCACTATTATTTTGTAATTTCGTCACATTACTTATGTCATGAAGAGATTTGGAGAATATAAATCACAACTTGACGACATTTGTACAAATGATCATTTATAGACTTATTACATTAATAAGCTGATAAATTTCCTCTACTGAAGTTGAATTAAAGGTAAAGCTAAGAGTTCTCTGTAAGCTTGTTTCTTCAAAGGTATTAGGTCTATTTACATACTTAAGCAGTGTTTTAAAGATTAGAAATAACAACAGTAGTAAACTCTTATGTCAGTTAAGGAAAAGTTATACAAAATCATGAGCTCTATAAGTAACTTGGCTAATAGCTAGAAAGAAGAACTGTCCGAAATAAAAATCATACTAATGAAAAACATTGAGTATGGTAAGGTTTTAGTCTTTACAACATGAATTTAAAATACTGTCATAGTTGTAAAACAAGTAAAGGAAATTTACTTTACCTCGTAAGTACCCTTGAATTCTATTAAGCAAACTTTTACTCTAGCAGTATATTTTTATGCTAAAAGAAGTATATCTGGATTAACGCCTTAATAAACTCTTACTAGTTCAAAATTTACCTTTCAAGCCTATAAGATCTAGAAATCCAGGTAAGTTAGCAATTGCTAAGTAAGCCCAAGTTAGAAAGTAACTTCTCACCTACTTGACAAAATCAGCTCATCAGTACAGCTAGAAACAATTGAATGCAGGTTATTTACATCACATATCAAAATTAAAACAGTATTAATTTATGCCATTTAAGTTAATGGTTACCTTTGTTAACTGTTTCATTTTTCCTTTAGCCGCTAACAGTTATCAGACTGTGACTATAGACAGTTTATGTTACATCAAATTTTTTTAAATTTTTGTGAAAATTTGGGGTTTTGACATGTGGTATCAGAGCATAAGGTTCAAACACTAGGCCTTGATGAAGCCCAACTTGCTTTTTATGAAACAATGAATTTAAACTATTTTGCTAATGTTATTTTCTTTTAATGTTATTCAACAGAGAAAATTGTTTCTGAATTTTAACAACAGGTATGGAAAGGCTGGAGGAATATGCAGAAGATGAATCTCCATTTACTGAATAAGAAAACTTACCAAGAGACCCTATACAAGAAGATCTAACCACTAATTCCTCAAAACTTTTACAAACAGTAAAAGACTTAAAATCTGAAATGGAATTTGTTAAACGAGAGAATGAAAGGATTCTGAGGGCTTAGAAAGAGCTGAATCAGATCCTAACAAAAAGATTTCAAATTGAGGGTAGGGGTAAAAGAGATGAATCAAAATATTCAAGTCATCAACATAAATATAAAAAGATTAAATAGACTAAAAATGAAAGCAGCTCATCTTCAGAGGTGTTTGGCGATCAACGTAATTTTCATTCCACTAGTGATAGTAGTGATGACAACCATTATACTAAAAAGAGAAAATATAAACCCTATGAGGAAATTTCTGGGGAGTTTAAAAAGATTAAATCACCAACAATCAATGGAGAGATTGAGAAGGGCGAGGAAACAGAATCCTGGTTATCTGGGATGAAGAACTACTTCTAGATTTATAACTATTCTAACCAATTAAAGGCTAGAATGGCTGTCTACAATCTCTCAGGAAAGGCTGATATTTGGTGGCAGGAATCGAAGAGAGTGAAGGGAATAAAAGAGAAGAACGCAAATTGGAGTACCTTCAAGAGGTAGTTTAAAAAGAAATTTCTATATGAGCAGTACTATGAAGAGAGAGCAAAATAATTCTATGAGCTTAAATTAGGATCAATGACTATGAAAGATCTAAACAGCAAGTTTGTAAGTCTTCTTAGGTATGTGCCATACCTTGTAGATGAAAAAAAAAAGCTACAGTGATTCCTCAGCTGTCTACCTTATCATATTAAGGAAAAGATTGAGTATGACAATCCAAAAACTATGGAAGAAGCTACAAGGAAAGCAAACTTCTATTATGAACAGAATCAGAAGAAGGAAATGTTAGCTGGAATATTTCACCTCCTGCGGACAGCAAGGTGTTCCATTGGTCTGAATGGTTCAGATCTAGAACAAATAGAGGACAGAGGTTGAAGACTCTCCCTGGACGCTGTAGATACCTAGAATGTGATTCTTCAATCGTTACCCTATGTACCTGCAATAAGATTCAACACGCAAACACATCAAAACTGCCAGAATATAATATACTAATCCATGTTAGTGACCAAGAAATCTAACAACACACATGTGAAATCAAACAACAACATTATATGTGGAACAGAAATCAACTTGCATTAATATAGAAATATGAATAAGTTTACAACCAAGCCTTAGTGTTGACATGCATCTCCATGAAACCAAGCATTCTCATCCCCATAAGCTCCGACTCTAGCTCTCTATGCTCTCCAAATGGTCTTGGGCCAAGTGATCAATCCAACATCATAAAAAATACCTTAAGATTTCTCCCCTCAACCATGGATATGAGCTTGTATTTATAAGGCTCAATGGATAGGGTAGGTTGAGAGATTAGTGGATGAGGTGGCCTCTAATATCCTAGGATGAGGGATCTTGAGATCAACTGACCCACAATGGTAGGGATAAGGGAGGACACGAGGCTTATCACCTAGAAGCTTCAAGAAAATTCTCTTTTTCCCCTTTTACCCATGGTACCGCGTTTCTCCTTCAATGACAGAGCGGTTCTTGTAAGAAATGATTATGGACTAAGGGCCATAAGCGGTGGCATTGCTTGTGGACAACAAGGGATAGGCGGTGTGAATAAGGTACCGCTCCTGGACAACAGAGGAAGCGCAATGCTGGAAATTTTCATGGAAGATTGACAATTAGCATGAGTTTCCACTCCAAGAGTTGGGATTTAGGGCAAGTAGGTATGTCAAATGTCTTATCACTTGATGGTGACAGGATTTTGGTATAACAGGATGCCCCCCAAAGCATGAGTCTTAGAGGGATACGATAAACGAGAGCTTTGAGAGAACAAGTCGTCGCCATGAGATAAAAATGTTGGCTCAATCGGAGCATGTCGTCAAGTAGGCATCTGTAGTACATCAATATGTTGACTCATAGACACAAGTAACCAAACTCATGGCTGCAGACCAATACAAGGCAGATCCATGAGAGGAATAAACAAGCATGGCTACTGGAATACAGCATAGATCCATGTGATAGAGGACTCAAACTTGGACATAGCTACCAGACATACAATGTAGATCTATGTCATACATACACAAATTTGAGCATAGCCACAACCATACAAATGTGGATCCATGCTAGATATTGTTAGGATATTTAGACACTTAGGAGTCAATTAAGATCAACTTGTGTAATATATCCATTAGGTAAAAGTGTGTTTCTTTAGTATGCATTAGTATGCATTTGTAAATATTCTAATCCGACGGTTACGATATGTTCTAGCCAT
>LPNX011008343.1:239733-265657 GCA_001517045.1 Pseudotsuga menziesii | reverse complement strand
GCATGCAATTTCTATTTTCAAGTTACTTTATTGTAAAAGTGCATCTCACATAAATAAAATAAAATAAAAAGTGAGTAACTTAAGTCTTTTAATTTATTGCCGCACTATTAAAAAGTAACATTATTGTAAAAGTGAACCTCACTTATTCTACAAAAGTGATTTACTTCAAAGCAATTTTATTGTAAAGTGATTGTCAAAGGTTGATCTTGGGAAGAGGGGGGTTCTTTTTTTTAGTTGGTCAAGTTAATATCTACCACGTCACTATTGGGGACATCTTCAACATTTTCTTTGATCAAGCATAACTTCATCATCTAGAACCAGTTTTTAGTGTCATTTTTTTTAAACCGCATATTTTTTTCGAGCTCTTTGCAACCAGACAGTTAGTTTCTGTTTTTTCATCCATTATTTTACAGTATGGTCGCCCCTTGTGATATTATACTTACAAGTTCTAACTATTTCGTATGGAAATCTCGTATGGAGGATGTTCTATGAAGTAGGGGACGTTTCAGGATAACCTCAGGGAAAGAAACAGAACCCACGGATGATGATAAAAAAATTAAATGGGCAAATAGAGGTGATGAAGCTCGTGGATTGATTGGGATGCCAATCTCTACTGATTTGCGATTCCACATATCTGGCATTGATGAACTTGATAAAGCTTGGGAAAAGTTGGAATCTATGTTTGGTAAACACAATGAAATTCGGGGTCATCAACTTGAGAATGAGTTGCTTTCCTTGAATCCAAATGATTTTTCATGCATTCAAGAATATTTATCTAAGTATAAAACTCTTAGACTCTTATGTGCAGAATGCAAGATTAAGAAATAAGACAAACAATGTATTTATCATATTCTTTCCAAACTTGGACCTGCATATTCTGTTTCTGTATCTACATTCTACTCCATGAAAGAATCATTGACTGCAACTAACTATCAAGAGCCTAGTCTTGAATCCTTTTGTGATTCCTTAATTAGAGAGCAAGATAAGCTCATTCATCTTGGAATAATTAACAATGCAGATACATCTGAGAAAGCCTTATTGTCCCAACAGAAAGAAAATTCCAAGCCTCCCAAGAAATAAAATTTTCGCAATAATAAGCCAAACAACAAGGGTCCCAAACCCTCTCAGTCAGCTCCTTCTTTAAAAAATGAAAAAGGATCCAAGCAAAAAGGAAAGAAGACTGAGCGTCATTGCAATTTTTGTGGGAAAGATAATCATGATGAATCTAAGTGTTTTAAGAAGATGGCAGCCTTGGAAGCAGCAATGAAGAAGAACCACATCAGCATAGATTCGTCTTTAGAATCTAACTCTCATGGACATGCACTTTGTGCTTCTGGTTACTCTTATACTGCATCTTCTTCTTCTACTTCAAATGAATGGCTCATTGATTCTAGAGAATCTTATCATATGGCCAAGGATCAAGCCATATTTTCTACTATGCATGAATGCAACACCAAACAAATATTTGTTGGTGATGATAGATCTCAAAGTGTTGTAGGATCTGGAACAGTTCCAGTAGAAAATGGTTATTTCAGTGATGTACTATGTGTTCCAAAAATTTCCTGCAATTTGTTATCAGTCTATCAAATTACTCATTCAGGTGAAGGTAAAACTATGATGTTTACACCTCACCAAGTTGTAATCAATGATTTTAAAAATCCTCAAAATGTCCTTGCTACTGGAAATGTTGATGATATTACCAGGTTGTACAAATTTAACAACTTTGGGTCATCACCTTTTCCTTTAGTTTTTGTTGCTCATAGTGATATCTTGAGCAAGCTTTGGCATGAGCGATTTGGTCACTTAAATTATCGCTCATTGCAACAACTATGTAAAGACAATATGGTGACTGGTGTTCCGCTGGTATCTTGCAAGGATGGTGTTTGTTCCAGTTGTGTACTCGGAAAACATCATCGAGACAATTTTGACAAATGTGCCTCTTGGCATGCCTCGGTTCCCTTGGAGCTTGTGCATAGTGACTTGCGTGGCCCTCTTCCATCTGCTTCCTTTTCTAGTTTCAAATATTTCTTAACTTTCATTGATGACTACTCCAGATGCACTTGGGTTTACTTCCTAAAACTTAAGAGCGAAGTATTTAACATGTTCTTGGCCTACAAGGCCCTTGTTGAAAAACAATCTGGTCATCAAATTATTAAGTTAAGATCTGACAATGGAGGAGAATATGTTAACAACAAGTTCAGTATTTTTTTCACTAAATAAGGAATCCAGCAACAACACACTGTTCCATATACACCACAACAAAATGGTGTAGCTGAACAGAAGAACCGCACTTTAAAAGAAATGGCTAATTGCATGATCCAATCTAAAGGACTAAGTCTTCAATATTGGCCTGAGGCCATAAATTGTGCAAATTACATAGTTAATCGCACACCCACTAAATTTTTACGGGGTATAACACCGAAAGAAGCATGGAGTAAAATTATACCAGATGTAAGTCACTTTCGTGTGTTTGGTTGTGAAGCATGGGCTCACATTCCGGATGAAAAACGAAAAGCATTATAGCCTAAAAGTGAAAAATGCATATTTGTTGGATATTCTGAATATGTAAAAGGTTTAGGCTTCTTCAGCCACATTCTCATGATATAATCATTAGAAGAGATGTTAAATTTGATGAAAATCTCTCAGCCTGTGAGCCTAACTTGGCGGGTGTGCCATCTTTGGCCTGTGAGCCTGATTAGGCGATTGTGCCTTCTTCTTCTTCTTCTTCCAGCTTCCTTGATAGGTTTCCAACTCCAGTTTCTGATGATGATAGTGAGGATGGAAATCCACCTCTGCCTGCTCATGTTCCTCCAATTGCGACAACACCAATACTTCCTCGATGGGTCTGTTCAACATGTGAAGCAGCTGGTGATCTTGCCGGTGATCCTAGAGATCAACATTGAACATGTTCTTAGTTTCAATGAGCCTCTTCTCTTTTGGCTCAAGTTTCCGAGAATCATGATCCAAAAAATTTTGTAGAAGCTTCAGGAAATCCATATTGAAATGCAGCTATGGATGAAGAATATCGTTCCTTAATGGCGAACGATACTTGGGATCTTGTTCCTCTTCCAAAAGGAAGAAAACTTGTCAGATGTAAATGGGTCTACAGAACTAAGTATGGATCAGATGGAAGGATTGAAAGACTTAAGGCAAGGTTAGTTGCCAAAGGTTTTTCCCAAGTTGAAGGGATTGACTACAATGAAACCTTTTCCCCTGTAGCAAAAATGAACTCCATCCGCCTTGTTATTTCCCTTGCAGCCTTACATAACTGGGAAGTCCATCAAATGGATGTCAAGTTTGCCTTCTTACCTGGTGATTTACATGAGGAAATTTACATGGAACAACCTTTTGGATATGTTCAGAATAACTCTAGCCTTGTTTGTCTCCTTAAGAAATCATTATATGGCCTTAAGCAAGCTCCTAGAGCTTGATATGCCAAAATGGATAGCTTTCTCCTTGACACTGGTTTTTCTAGATGCCATTCTGACCCCAATGTCTATACCAAGAAAGTAGGAAACCATCTCATCATACTTGTTCTTTATGTTGATGATCTTATCCTTACTGGTAGTGACCCTAAACTTATAACCCATGTGAAATCCAGTCTTAAGCAAAATTTTGAAATGTCATACTTAGGACATTTGCATTATTTTCTTGGTCTCCAAGTCTTGCAAACCAAAGAAGGAATCTTTCTTTCCCAGTCTAAGTATGCTTGTGACCTTCTTCATCACTTCCACATGGAAGATTGTAAGCCAACCCCTTCTCCCTTCCAGTTTGGAGTCAAAAATTTTGCCACTTGTACTTCCCCTGAAGTAGATGCCACCTTGTATCGTCAGCTTGTTGGTAGTCTTTTATACTTGACTCATTCCTGTCCTAACCTTTCCTTTGCCATTGGTCGTGTTGCCCGTTATATGCAAACTCATCATGAAAGTCACTGGAAAGTAGCAAAAAGAATACTTCGATATATTCGAGGTACAATTTAGTTTGGGATTCGTTACTATACAGGGGGGAAATCTTTGTTGGTTGGTTTCACTGATTTAGATTGGGCCGATGATCCTGATGATCGAAAGTCTACTATAGGTTATGTTTTCAGTCTGGGATCTGGACCTGTCACTTGGGCTTGTAAGAAACAACAAGATCTTGCTCTTTCTTCATCAGAAGCAGAATATAGAGCCACAGTTAATGCCAGTTAGGAAGCTTTATGGATTCGACAGATCTTTTCAGAGTTTGGATTCGAGCAGCAGCATCCTACTCCACTTTGGTACGACAATCAAAGTGCCATCAAGCTTGCCAAAGATCCAGTTCTACATCAACATAGCAAACACATTGAGCTACACATGCACTTCATCAGAAATCTTGTTCACGATCATGTTATTGAAGTGCTCTGTTGCCCTACAGATGATCAAGTTGCAGACATCTTCACCAAGTCTCTTACAGAAGCGAAGTTTTCTAAACTTCAGTCTATGTTAGGAGTTCAGGAATGTGTCCTTAAGGGGGAATAGGCTCTAATGCCTCCTTCCTTCTCCTAATAGTCTCACTTTTGTAAATCCTTCAATCCTATCCCAAGTTGTTCTTAAGGGGGGATGTTAAGATATTTAGACACTTAGGAGTTAGTTAAGATCAACTTGTGTAATATATCCATTAGGTAAAAGTGTGTTTCTTTAGTATGCATTAGTATGCATTTGTAAATATTCTAATTCGACGGTTACGATATGTTCTGATCCGATGGTTCAACTTCTCTTAGATCATACCTACCATTGATCCGTGGCTTAACACCCGATTGGTCTATGATCTCTATTTAAAGAGCATAGAGGGTCCTTGGCTAGTTGATCGATTATGAGAAGCTCATGTAACTTTCTTTCTTTTGCATAATAAATTGCTTCAAGTAGCTATTTGGCTGGGGCCGTGGAATGTTTCCCTCTCGAGGGTTTTAACCATGTGACAAACATCGGTGTGTTGATATATGATCTATTTGTGTGAAGCGGTTGCTCAAGGTGTTCGGTCTTTTGGGAGTACCCTGTGTACCCAAACAGATATACAAAACTCCATCACAACCTAGGAAAAAGCAATGAGCGCTTTAAACAAATACCCAGGGTCTTCATCTCGTCTTCCATAAAGTACAATTCTATCCATGTGATTACAATGATCTGAAGTCAAACATGGTAGAAACCACTTGATTACCAGCCAATGATGTGAACCGTTAACAAGTGCGAGGGAGATCACCATTGATGTCAATGATTCCCAAGGTACCCTAGTACAATCTACTGAGTGCGAATAGATGTCCTGATGTCGAACACCCAATCGATTCTATTGATCAAATGTCAATGATGTGAACCTATGTCGAGAACGAGAGAATCTGTCATTAAGGAATACAGATCTCAAGGTACTACGTATTGTTTCTAATACTATTTCCCGTATGATGAGCTGATGTCGATGAGAAAAGTCTCATCGAAGGAAGGCCATGATGAGTCCCACATCGATGACACGAAACTCAGAACATAGTTTTGGAATGATGTGAATGTAGTAACCATAGGACTGATTCAAAGATACTGACATAAAGACTATGTGGACTGTAGAGGTAAAACTTCTTCAAATCCCCTTTGAACATCGGGCGGCATGACAAAACGACTTGGCAGCATGACTAGAGGGGACAGACACACAATGTGACAGTGGACAATGCATTCTTTTGAAATAATCAAAGGAGTGACATGAATCATGAAAGTGGATCGTCACAGAGATCAACTGAATACACAATTGAATGACATGATGTGCAAACAAGTGCCATGTTCAAAGGTAATGACAAACAACTTCCATTATTTTCAAAATGATTCCCTTCCCATTTCCCCCATCATGATCAATGAGTGCCTCTTTTCAGTTTTACAAGTTCAAATAGGGTAACAAATACTCGATATAGCTTGTCGGAAGACAAGTCCAAACTCATATATTTTACGAACCTGATAGAGGAGGGGTTCGTTCCCAAAACAGGTCTCTCAATGTTTAATTTAACGAGTCCACTGAAAGAAAACTCAGTATCATTCATGTTTAGAGAGTCTGAACGAATATGGAAGAAGACTCTAAAGAGGTCCTTTTTCATATGATTTAGTCCCTAAGGCCCGAAAAAGTGTAAAATCATACCATAGAGAACTCTTCCAGTCATGATTGGCTGGAGTGTTCCTTTTTCCTAAATAGTCCTATTCGAACTGAAAAAGAGATAACCTACCATCGGATGGAAGACTCTTCAAATACTTTAACGAGTGTAAAGAAGACAAGATCGCTTGACAATCTTTTCGTATTTAAGGAGCCTAAAAAGAGTTTAAAGAGGACTCCATTAGACTTTTTCATGTTTGAATCCAGAGCACAAAAAAGTAATAAACTAAGCTCAAACCACTTTTCATGTTTTAACCAGAGCACAAAAAATGAAAAGTAAGCTCAACACCATCTTACTGTTTTTAACGAGCTCGAAGATCAGTTGAAAGAATGCTCAGGGATTGGTTTCATTTTTACACAAGCTTGAAACCAATGGGTAAACTATGCTTAAAAAATCCCATTAACATGATATACAGAGGTTGGAATCTTGCCCCCAGCATGATTTCTAGCGAAGCCTACCCCTAAAATGGTTGCTAGGGGCTCTACATGGCCCCCAAGCTTTGTTTCGTCTGACGATTCTTCTTCCATACCCAACCTAAAAACCTGGTTACTAATGTGAAAATGTTCACCAGGGGGGTAGGAAGAACAAGAATTAGGCAAGTGAAAAGAAGGTTCAAGTTCTAACACTAAAGTGAAGACTCAATTCAAGGGAAGGGGATCTGTTTCATTTTTACACAAGATTGAAATGGAAGGTAACTATGCTTGGAACATGGTTTCATTTTTATGCAAACTTGAAACCAAAATGTAAACTATGCTAAAGGAAACCTACTTCATTTTTTAACGAGCTTGAAATAGAAAATGAACTATGCTCAGGAATGATTTCATTTTTATGCAAGCTTGAAACCAAAGGGTAAACTATGCTTGAGGAGATCCTGTTCATTTTTTAATGAGCTTGACATAGAATGGGAACTTTGATCATAAAAAACTGACATGATGGTTAGAGCCTAACATGATGGTCAGGTGCTATTTCATTTTTTAATGAGCTTGACATAAAATGGGAACTTTTCTCAGGGGCATCTATTTCATTTTTTAATGAGCTTGACACAGAATGGGAACTATGCTCGCAACATGGTTTCATTTTTATACAATCTTGAAACCAAAAGGGTAAACTATGCTTAAGGAGTGGTTTTATTTTTTAACAAGCTTTAAACCAAAAGTAAACTATGCTCTAGAACTTGCTCCTACTGAACATGATATCCAGAGGTTGGTAGGTTGCCCCCATTTCATAAAAGCTAGCGGCTTAGCTCCATTATGATGTCCATAGACTAGAGGCATGCCCCCCATTTTACCTATGATGGGAAGAAGCTAACTAGAAGAAAGGGAAGGAACCAAAAGAACGTGTGGCACATTTAGGGCAGTCTGATTACTAAGAGTAATGCGATGGTCAGGTGTAACAAAAAAAAGCTGATCAATGGTCACAATCTTCCCATCGTGGGGAAAATGCATAACTCTAAAGAGTGTGGACACAACAGCCTTCATGGGCATAAACATAATCACGTCCAAGGAGCAGATTGAAATCTAAAGGACCTTGGACCACCATAACATCAATGCAGATAGTTTTCCCTCCTAATGTAATAGGTAAATAAGGAAGGGTCCCTACAGGTCCTGTAGGTATTCGATTAAAAGCCAGTATCTGATTGGTGGCTAGCACAAGCTGAGGTGAACCTAAAGCTTTCCAAGTTGTTGAGGATAGAATACTAATAGAAGCCCCTTCGTCAACAATAGTGTGAAGTATCCGCCTAGAAGTAACATTCACAACTATCTGGAAAGGAACACTCGAATGAAGATGAGACTCTATTAGGTTACTCCAATCAAAGGAAATAACCTCACTACTTAGAGAGGGTTCTGTCGAAACAGACAAAATTTCCTCTTGTCGAGAACAATCAGAATGAAGCACAAAAACTTCAGCAGGTTTCAGTTCATTCTCTACTGGAAGAGAAGAACAAGACGAAGATTTGGTCAAAGAGACTACTTCAGTCTTAACACTCTTTGATGAAAGAGCTGGGATCAGGTGGAAATGACACTGAATCGACCACTTTTACTTCACTCTATGAAGGAAGAGTGGGATCAATTATAGATGAAACCGAATCGACCACTTGGTCAACCAGTGGGGGGTCGAGGGATAACTTTCTATCACATTAGAGGAAATTTCAACTCAAAATGGGCCTCCTAAAATGAACTAATAAAATAATAGTTAAAATAATAAAATAATATTTATTAATTTTAGAGGAAGAAAAGAAAAAAACTACTTTTTTGTTTGTATTTTTGACATATCTCCCTGTGTTTTTACTCAAATTTTGATCGGGAGAGCTCGTTGGACATCATCATTCCATTTTTTTAGGTTTTTCTTGTTTTTGGGGTAATGGGGTCCATCAAAAGTATGCCGAGTGGGTACTCGTTGGATGCGGAATTTAATTCCGCATCCAACGAGCTCTCCCGGTCGAAATTTGAGTAAAAACACAAGGAGATATGTCAAAAATACAAACAAAAAAAGTAGTTTTTTTTAATGATAGCTATCCCCAAATTTATATTAAAAAAGTGTTTAAGACCTATATGGTATTTCAAATTTAAAGCAATTTCTTTGGCTAACACATGATGACATGGAATTTGAATAAAAGTTAAAAGGCCCATTTTGAGTTGAAATTTCCTCTAATGCTTGTTGGAATCACCTGTTGATGATCAGTAATATTTTCCAACCAATGCGAAGCTTCATCTATGCTTGGACAAAGAAAAGTATGATGCATAGCCTTGCATATCAAACAAGGATACAAGATTTTACCCTTACAAACTTTTACCAATGGGTCACTAGTTGAGGGAGTATCGTCAACATGATGATCATAGGTTGATGACACAGATGGTTTGGATATTTTAGACCACTCTTCTTGTACACGGGAGAGACCAGGACACTCCTTAAGAAGGTGGTCCCCCTTGCAAAGCTTACAAGGGAACTTGGGTTTTTCGAGTGTTCTCTTAGAATGAGCACCATCAAGAGAAAATGGTTGTTGCTTTTTCTCTTTCTTATCCTTCTTCTTTTTACCCTTCTCTTTCTTCTTCTTATTATCCACATGACTACTAACCATAGAGCTTTGGTCAAGCGAAGAAGAAGAAAGGGATGAAACAACAACCGATGAAGAAGGAGAGGGATTAGGTTGAGTTCAATCCACTCCTAGAGGAGAGGTGACATTTGAGACATTAGGTGTGACAGGAATTACCAGATTAAAAAGCCAGACCAGTAATCCTATAGTTAATCCAGGAATATTTAGAGTGGCAATAAAGGGAGGACCAATACCTTCACTTGGAGGGAATACAAAAGGTACACCTTGGAAAGGGACCTCTTGAGTGGTAGTCCCAGATTGGGATGCCATCTCTAAACTCTCTAATAAACCCCTAACTACCATGCACAAGCAAGTACTACTCAAACTAAAAGCAACAAGAAAACATGTGAAAGGAGTGGATAAGAGTTAGGAACCCCATAGGACAGGCCAAAAGGATAACTCAGATGGTTTGAGGATTCCTAAAAGGGTCTCCCGATATATGCAAGGTACGTGGGAGCTCAAATCGGTAGTAGTGTTGTCTAATGCATAACCGTATACAAGGGGCCTTTCGATATACAATCGAGTACATGAAGTACCTTTCTATATACCTCAAGGGTACGTGAAAGGTCGTTCGATATACTGATGGTACGTGGAAGAACCGCACGAGTCACGGGATGTAATGCAGACAAATAATGAGAGCTCCTACACTTAACGATGCCCAAACACGTCTCGAACTTATCACTCAAATTGCTAAATTTTTTAACCTAGTACTATCGTTAATTTTATCTTGTGCGTTTAGGTGGTACCATGGAGTGAAAACTTGAATTTAAAGAAGATGCACCCTGATCTATATGATAATGTAAGTTTTCCTCTTCAATGAAATTCTACCTAAGAGAGGGAGAGAGATTTACTTTTCTTCCCAAAAATGCACACCCAAATGCAAATGCAATTTTATCTTTTCAAACAAAAAGGGAAATATCAATGCACCCCAACAATCTTAAAAGCAAATAAGAAAGAGATCTAGAGAACATATAACATAAATCAAAATGTTTCCTATATTTTCATGCTTGAAAAAAAGACGCATAAAAACTTAATGGAAAGATGATTTCACTAACGTTTCCACACAAATCTAACTCTAATGCACGCAAAGCTGAAAACATATATTTCTTCTTAATGAATGTAAGATCTAGAGTTTCAAACAATCATGCACAAAACAAGAAGAAAATCGTTCAACAAACTTGTGAATAAAGCGAAAGAGAGAGAAAACTAAAACTTCTCTTTGAAACAGACAAGGAAATGAAGAACCAATCTTTCCTACCAAGCACTGAAAAAATCAGCATACAAAAGGAAACTAGAATCACCCCAAGCAAAGAAAGACTCAAAACAACATGGATCACTCATGCATTCCAAGTCCAAAACAAATCGAAAACTACTCATGAAAATGAAATGTATATTTCCAATTCCAATGAATAATATCTACAGAAAAGAGCAAGAGGTTTCAAGCAAAGAAAATAATGTAAAATCTAATGCAAGAAACACAAACTCTCTTTGAATGCAAAGGGAATATAACAATCAAAGCGACTACAGGATAGACAATTCATGGCCACTCCCGGCTGTGAGGGAGCATTTTTTTTCAAAAATACACTTCATTTTCATCAAAAAGTAAGCCAAAAACACACAAAAATCAAAATGCAAAGTCTGGAACAGGGCCTACCTGGCACCGCACAGATGAAGCTGCTGATAGGCAGTTTTGAGGTAGAACCACTTCTTGCTCACTGGATTCAGGAAGTAGCACCGCTTATGGCTAACTAGACTCAAGCGATGGCACCGCTTCTTGCCAACATAGCATGTGCGGTTCCCTGTAAAAATCCAAAACACAAAGAGAACGATAGATCAAGTCAGAAAAAGACCAAATCAGGGTAAAGGTTGATAGATTGAGTATAAAAACAGAGCATAAAAGGTCGAAATAATTTAGATCTAAACAGATTTGGAAGTTTCAAACCAAAATCCACTGTGTCAGAAAGTAGATCTGACTGAAGAGAGTTGGAGAAGGAGCCTAGATTCGGACAAGAGTTGAATAACTGAGGAAGATTAGAACAACTGATACATATATCTATTCCCCAATGGAGTCGCCAAATTTGTTAGCTAGAATATTTCACCTCCTGCGGACAGCAAGGTGTTCCACTGGTCTGAATGGTTCAAATCCAGAACAAATAGAGGACAGAGGTTGAAGACTCTCCTTGGATGCCGTAGATACCTCGAATGTGATGCTTCGATCGTTACCCTGTGTACCTGCAATAAGCTTAAACATGCACACACATCGAAACTGCTAGAATATAATCTACTAATCCATGTTAGTGACTAAGGAATCTAACAACATACATGTGAAATCAAACAATAACATTATATGTGGGATAGAAATCAACTTGCATTAATATAGAAATATGAAGAAGTTTACAACCAAGCCTTAGTGTTGACATGCATCTCCATGAAACCAAGCATTCTCATCCCCATAAGCTCTGACTATAGCTCTCTATGCTCTACAAATGGTCTTGGGCCAAGTGATCAATCCAACAGCATAACAATACCTTAAGAGTTCTCCCCTCAACCATGGATATGAGCTTGTATTTATAAGGCTCAACAGATAGGGTAGGTTGAGAGATTAGTGGATGAGGTGGCCTCTAAGATCCTAGGATGAGGGATCTCGAGCTCAACTGACCCACAATGGTAGGGATAAGGGAGAACATGAGGCTTATAATCTAGAAGCCTCGAGAAAATTCTCGTTTTCCCTTTTTATCTAGGGTACCGTGTTTCTCCTTCAATGACAGAGCGAAACTGGTAAGAAACGCTTATTGACTAAGGGCCATAAGCGGTGGCACTGCTTGTGGACAACAAGGGATAGGTGGTGCAACCAAGGTACCGCTCTTGGACAACAGAGGAAGCACGGTGCTAGGAATTTTCATGGAAGATTGACAATTAGCATGAGTTTAGATGGGATTCAAGGCAAGTAGGTATGTCAAATGTCTTATCACATGATGGTGATAGGATTTTGGTATAAAAAGAGAGCATGGCCAAATAGAAGGCCAAGAAGAATAATAACCATTATGATCAAAAGAAGAAATAATTTGTGCCCAACCGGAATTCTAAAAACATTAAGGCGAGAAATTTTGCTAACAAGAATTTCCAAGGGAATAAGAATAATTCACCAAGCAATCAGAATAATTCAAAGGGTAAAGAGTCTACTATTAACCATGGTAATTACACAAAGAAATTTGAACGCAAAGAACCTATAAAGTGATGGGAGTGTAATGGCCCACATTATGCCTCAGTCTGTCCTAATTAGAAAAAGACTGTCAGTAATATTCATACCATACAGGAGGAAATGACTGTCGGAGATTTAGCGAGGACTATGCCCAGAATCAATGCAGCCTTGGAGAATCGACAAGAAGAATATCAAACTTCCATGGTGGAAGTAGAAGGTATGATCAACGAAACCCCTATAGCTATTTTAATTGATGTGGGAGCTAGTCTCAGTTATATTTCACCTAAAATGGTAGAAAAATGTAAGTTGCCTGTTGAAAAATTTGAAAATTCTTGGTTGGTTCAGTTAGCCACTAGTGCAAAAAGGAAGGTAACCTGTTTTGTAAAAGAATTTGTAGTTGTTATGGATCAATTTGAAATTGTTGTAAAGCTTAATGTTTTACCTCTTGGTTCTTACAACTTAATAATTGGTATGGATTGGTTAGAAAAACATAGGGTGATTTTAAATTGTTATGATAAAACCTTTACATGTATAAATAATGATGGAAAATCAATAGATGCAAAGGGAATCCCTAGAAGAACTACCATAAGGCAGATTTCTGCTCTACAGCTTAAGAGGGCTGTTAAGAAGGGTTGTAAAGCTTATGCAGTAACAATAAATGATGAGGAGAATCTAAATAAGACAGACAAATTAAAATTGGAAGACATACCAGTTTTAAGAGAATATGTTGATGTATTTCTGGAAGAAATTTCGGGACTATCTCTGAAAAGGGAACTATATTTTACCATTGAACTGGTACCTGGTGCAGTACCCAGCTCAAAGGCCCCTTATCGAATGAACATACTTGAAATTAATGAATTAAAGTCACAATTAAAAGAACTTATTGATAAAAAGTATATTCGACCTAGTGTGTTTCCCTGGGGGGCACCTGTCATCTTCGTTAAGAAAAAGGACGGAACCATGCAACTTTGCATAGATTATCATCAGTTGAATAAGATGACTATTAAAAATAGATACTTGTTGCCTCGCATAGATGATCTGTTTGATCAACTACGTGGAGCCACGGTGTTCTCGAAAATTGATTTAAGGTCTAGATATCATCAAGTTAGGATTAAAAATGAAGACATATTTAAAACAGCTTTTAGAACTCGATATGGCCATTACGAGTTTGTCATCATGCCATTCGGGCTTACTGATGCCCCAACTTTTTTTATGTATTTAATGAATAATGTTATGCATAAGTATCTAGACAAGTTTGTGGTCGTGTTTATCGACGACATATTAATCTATTCAAAAACTGAAGAAGAACATAAAGAACATTTAAAAATTGTTTTGCAAGAGCTACGAGATCATCAACTCTTTGCAAAGTTTAGTAAATGGGATTTCTTCAAGGATAAGATTCAGTACTTAGTTCATGTGGTGACTAAGGAAGGGATTTCGGCGGATCTCGAAAAGATAAAGGCGATCGAAGATTGGCCGGTTCCTAAAGATGTAACTGATGTACGATCCTTCATGGGAATTACCAGTTATTACCGAAGGTTCATTGAAGGTTTTTCGAGAATTGCGAATCTGATAACTTCTTTGCAGAAGAAAGGAAATAAATTTGATTGGAACCAGAAATGCGAGGAAATCTTTAAAATGTTAAAAACTTTATTAACCAGCACACCTATTTTAAGAATAGTTGATCCAAATAAAGAATTTGTAGTGTGCACTGACACATGCAATGATGGTTTAGGCGGTGTTTTGACTCAAGAAGGGCATGTTATTGTCTATGAGTCTAGGAAATTAAAAATTTGATGAAAAGAATTATGCAACTTATGATCTGGAATTAGTTGCTGTTATACATGCTCTAAAGATGTGGCGTCATCACCTAATTGGCAGAAAATTTATTCTAATGACTGAGAATAAAGGATTAAAATGTCTATTAGATTAGCCTAATCTAAATGCTAGACAACCTAGGTAGCTAGCTTTTCTAAGTGAGTATGATTTAGAAATTTAGCACATTAAAGGTAAATAAAATAAGGTTGTTGATGCATTAAGTAGGAATAAAAGGCTGAACTTCACAGTAGTTATTAGCACTTATACAACAAATATGGATGAACAACTTAAAGCGGGGATAGAACAAGATGAAATTTACCAAAACTTACAAGCTAAAACAAAAGAAAATCCAACAGAAATCTTAAGTAAAGGGTACAGTTTGAATGCAAAGGGATTTTTACTGTATAAAGATAGAATGTATGTACCTAATGTGCCTAAAGTTAAGTTATTAATTTTAGATGAAATCCATAAAACTCCATACTCAGGTCATCCAGGCTATCAAAAGACTATAACTATGTTAAGGAAATAATATTTTTGGCCAAACATGAAGACTAAACTGGAAGAATATATTGCTAGGTGTTTTGAATGTCAGCAGGTGAAAATTGAACATCAACACCCAGCTGGATTACTTCAGCCATTGCCCATTCCTAGCTGGAAATGGGAGATAATTAGTCTCGATTTTGTTACTGGACTGCCTAAAAATCAGAATTTAAATGACTCCATCATGGTTGTGGTCGATAAATTAAATAAAGCATCCCACTTTATACCTGTTAAAACTATGTATAAAGCTGCAAACATAACTGATATCTTTCTAAAACAAATTTTTCGATTGCATGGAATACCGAAAGTTATAATCTCAGATAGAGATCCTAAATTTACAGGTAACTTTTGGAAATATCTGTTTAAAGGATTAAACACTACACTAAATTTTAGTACTTTGTTCCATCCTCAAACAGATGGACATACTGAAAGAGTAAACCAAGTCCTGGAAGATTTACTAAGAATGTATGTGAAAGACCAGCGAGGTAAATGGGAGGATTATTTACATCTGGTAGAATTTGCTTATAATAATAATTATCAAGCGTTAGCCAGATTTAGTCCTTTCGAAATCTTGTATGGAAGGAAATGTAACACTCCTATCTTCTGGAGTAATTCGGTGGATAGATTAGTATTAGGTCCTGGACTATTAAAGGAAATGGAATAAATTGTTAAGCAGGTACAAAGTAATCTAAAAATTGTGCAGGACCGACAGAAAAGTCAAGCAGACCTTAAAAGAACTCCAAAGGAGTTCCAGGTAGGTTAACATGTGTTCATCAAGGTGAGGCCCAAAAATAGCTCTCTGAGATTGGGTAGTTGTGCAAAACTAGCACCTCGTTACTGTGGTCCATTTGAAATACTGTCCAGGATTGGAAAAGTAGCTTATCAATTAGCATTACCACCAAATTTAAGAGTACATAATGTTTTTCACATTTCTGTATTAAAGAAATATGTTCATGATGTTACTCATGTTGTTAACTGGAATGATGTATAGGTGGAACCGGAAGGATATTTTTTGGTGGAACCAAATTGTATCCTTGGGCAGAGGGAGATCACACTTCGGAACCGCACCATTGGTCAGGTGAAGGTGCAATGGAAGCACCTTAGTCCGGAGGAACTTACCTGGGAATTGAAAAGCAATATACATGATGCATATCCAATTTTGTTCCATGGGAATTTCGAGGATGAAGAATAAATAACATCGAGGACGATGTTATGCTTTAAGGGGGTGTGTATGTCACATGCCCCAATTTTGCAAAAACAATTTTATATTATTTGGTATTATTTGAGAACAATATGTTAAATTTTGTGCTAAGTTGTAATTGATGGCTCAGCAGAGTCAAGGATATTTAATGTAATTCTGAATATTTTATTTATAAATAAATAAATGAGGAGACAACATCTTAGGAGAGTTGTTAAAAGAATGTTTACTGGTCGAATTGGTGGAGGAGACTAGGTGGAGAGAAAAATGAAATGTGGCAGCATCCTCAAACCACTTCCAACTGTTGTAGGTGGCAACCTCCCTACATTTGGGGTCATGATTCCCCAATAAAGTGGAATCAAAGCAGGTGGCTCAATTAATGAAAACTGGCCCAAAAGACCTAGGAAATATTTATAAAAATTCCCATTGAAGAGAGCTAAGGTTGCTCGTTTTATAGAAGTGATCATTCAAGTAAATGATTGTACTTTAGAGAAATTCAATGGAAGGGAGTTGTGGAAAGTGTTTGAGGGGATAAATGCTGATTGATCTAGTGCAGCTGTTAAGATGAAAGATCTTACTGCTGAGAGCAGAGTGTTTTACTGAGATATTAGACTACTAGTCTACTGTTTGCATTCTCCACCAATTCTCAGCGAAGAAGACCAGGAACAGGATCGGGGGTCCTAAGGAAGCGTTGTTTGAGCATTCTCTAGGAGATTAGATCCATTAAATTTGATAAGTTTTGTAAGTTACTAGAAATAAATATATAGAGAAATATATTAATGTTTGCATGAACCATGGAACTCAAAACTACAACCAGCCATAGCGGCTATGCAGGATCAAAGAAGGCAACTCCTAGACACAATAAATAAACTTTGAAGTAATAATATAATGAAAGGTACACTGTAGTAAACATAAGAGGTAAACTATATAAAAAAAATTAGAGACATATAAAAAGATAATGACAAATTATCCGTAGATTTAAAAGAGGGCCTAGCAAGATCATCAAGCACTATAAATGTACCAATGCAAAATATGAGGATGGCTTTAGTGTAATTGACTAGGATAGGAGTGTTATGCTTGATTATTCAAGGATATTTCATTTTCCCCTCGTTGAAGATATCACAACATCCAAAGCTAATGAAACTCCCTAGTAAAGGTGGGAAACCTAGTAGTGGTGAGTTGTTTGCTTGATTTAAGAAAAAACAACTCCAACCCTGTATTGGGTATCATAACGAGTATGTCTACGTGATCTAGTGCTTAGGTAAAATATAAGTCTCACGATACTTGTGTTGTACATTTATCATGGGTATACTCTTGACCATGGAATTATTCTATAAAAGACTTAGACTACTAAAGAATAAATGGGCATATCTAAGATTCCACAACCAGGTCTCATTTCGTCTTGAGACATTATTTTCATATGATTATGGTTAATTAGGACATCTCAACATCAAGGGAAACTGTCCCATGCCCTAATTTTGCAAAACCAATTTTATATTATCTGGTATTATTTGAGGACAATATGTTAAATTTTATGCTAAGTTGTAATTGATGACTCAGCAGAGTTAAGGATATTTAACGTAATTCTGAATATTTTATTTATAAATAAATAAAGGAGGAGACAATAGCTTAGGAGAGCTGTTAAAAGAGTGTTTACCAGTCAAATTGGTGGAGGAGACTGGGTGGAGAGTAAACTGACATGTGGAAGCATCCTCAAACCACTTCCAACTGTTGCAGGTGGCAACCTCCCTACGTTTGGGGTCACGAATCCTTGAGAAAGTGGAATCAAAGAAGGTGGCTCAATTAATGAAAACTGACCCAAAATACCTATGAAATATTTATAAAAATTCCCATTGAAGAGAGCTGAGGCTGCTCATTATAGAGAAGTGATCATTCAGGTGAATGATTGTACTTCAGAGAAATTCAATGGAAGGGAGCTGTGGAAAGTGTTTGAGGGGATAACTGCTGATTGATCTAGTGCAGCTGTTAAGCTAAAAGATCTTACTGCTGAGATCAGATTATTTTACTGAGATATTAGACTAGTCTACTGTTTGCATTCTCCACCAGTTCTCAGCCAAGAAGACTAGGAACAGGCTCGGGGGTCCCGAGGAAGCGTTGTTTTAGCGTTCTCCAGGAGATTGGTAGGGAGAAACGTCCTCCTAACACTGTTGTCATCTATCCTAAATAGGTTCTACATTATTTTGTTTAACTGTGTTAGATAGATAAATCTGGGCCTAACTGTTATATGAATGTTAAATATTCAGTTTGTAAATGTTAGAATTTAGCAGTCTTTTTAATTTATTGAATATATCAATTTGAAAAGTAATGTGTTAGAATGGAAAATAATTTCTAGTCTGTGTTTTTCCACACCTGGAAAACGAGGCCGTACTCTAGCACAAATAGAATATTTATAGTAGATGAAAGAAAATGATAAGAGATTGAATATAATAGATATGGTTCTACATTTTATAGATAGCAGAGTAATTAATACTGTGTAAGTTATTATTAAAGAGAACAATATTCTAGATAATTATGTTTACTGTTTTTATGAGCATATCTATGTTATAAAAGAAACAGTAGTGCTAAAATAGAATTATAGTAAAGAAATATACTGTTACAATAAAAATTATAGGAGATACAGTAAGTATCTAAACAAGGTTTCAACCACTCTTATATCATTTAGCTTAAAACTATTATTTTACATATACTAGAATAGGATTATGTTATGAATACTATTAAAGGAATAAATAATCAGAGTTCAGAGTTAATGTTTAAAACATTACGTAACCCTGAACCTTTAGTAATTAACCGAGCAGTAAACAAATGAAAATTTAAATGTAAATAGTAAATAGACTGAAGCTAAGAATTTACCTATTCCAAGAATAATTATTTTCCAACAAGCTCTAAATCTGTTTAGGTTTAACCTCAGGGTCAAACCCTAATTCTACTTCCATTCTTTTTATAAAGTATTTCTTTAAAATAGAATAAATAAATTAAAGTTTAAAAACTAGAATACTAAAGTATGCACTAGACTGAGTACAGTTTTGTAAAAAGAACTTACAGTATTTGTATAAACTCTTTTATTTAAAGAAAAGGAAATATTTAAACAGGATAAACATTATTAATACTATTGTAACAATGTAAAATAGGTAAACAGAAACCAACACAATTGATAAATTTTAAGAATATATTTATCTAAGGGTCCTTTTACGGTAAACCCTAATATTATATCCTAACTGAAAAGCTTAAACATATAAAAATTTACCTTATGACTGAACTTACAGTCTTCACATTATCTTAATTTATTTACAAGAAAAATATTAAAACAAATAGTCATCATTATTAACAGTCAAGGAAGGGAAGACTCAAATTACACAGAGTCATAATTTTACAGGTTATATAATTGATGTATAAACGTGACAGAGCTCGATTTCTTTTAAAATCCCTTTTTAAACCAAATATATTACTCTGTTAGGATGAAAGGCTTAAGACATAACAAGTTTATTTTACCCAGCTCAGGCCAGTTACACTGAGCATCGTGGCGGGGGTTTGAAGGACAAAACCATCAAACAATTTATAAAACTTCATTACCGTAATAACATTTATGGGACAATATATATTTTATTATAGTATTCGAAACATAGAACCTTTAAACTAAGAAGACAGGAGAATCTCCACATAATGAGAACCGAGTATGCCATTACTGAGCCATAAGGCTGTAAACCTGTCAAATAGTCGAGAAAAGTGAAACACAAGTCACGGCATCAAGGCCGAAGCAACCCTACTACAAGCAAGGGTTTAATAACCAAAAATACTAAACAACAACTGAGCTAAACATTTTAAACACCGAAGGAACCGAGGTCGTATTTCTTCTCCAACTGAAACCCTTTTTCCCTAATCTATACAAGCAAGGAGTTGCCACATTGTAACCAGGGCTTACGCATAGTATTGCTGTAAATCCAAACATGGAGAGGGTTCTTCCAAGCGTAAGGGTGAAATGCAACCTACAAGCAACCTGAGGGTTTTAGTTAGAAACCGACTAATTTATAATTAAAACTGTAGCTGGAAATTTCTAACAACTAAAAATAAACTCTTTACCTGAAGGTGAAAGATTCAATAGCCAAGGAGGAATTGATTCCACACCACGAGCAGCACAACCCTCATGCTCACCAGTGACAAAGGCGACAGGGCTCACAATACATTCTACACGACGAGCAGGAGTAAGCTTTGGAAATGGCCACGAAAGGAAACAACACTAAAAATACTACTGACAGAGCTTCACTACCCTCACGAAAGCATATTATATGCAAGAAGAAAAACACCAAATGCGAGCTGTGAACTTCATAACCTTTACACTAGAGTGGCAACACTCATCTACACACATACAATGGAGCTGGAGACGAGCACAAGCGAGCCCTCATGGCCGCAGTAAACCAGACAAAGCAAAGACCAAAACCCTCGACAAAGAATGAGGAGTTAGGGTTGCATTGGAGACTTTTAAATCATGCATTGCACGGTGGTGGATGTTCCACGTATCCATAAATTTATCCAGTCCACAGTGGGTTGAGTTGTATAGTCTCCACTGCACTGTCGGGAACTAAATTGTGTTAATAATTTAAATAATGACTACAATGATAGTATAATGTATAAATTCAATACATATCATTTCAATGATGATCTATGAAGTCAAGCTATGTTTAGAATGAGGTTTTATTGTATCGATAAACCTTATATTCTAAACCTTGGAATCTTCGTTGGTAATGAACCAAAACATTTTATTGCATTGTTAACCCTTGTTATATGTAAACATTGAAATCTTTCGTTGGCAAGATAATAACTATGGAAAGATCCATAGTAGGGTATATGCCCTTAATCATAAGTTACTAGTTCTAATAATAATCATTGATTCAAACTTTACAATGAAGAACTATGTTGTTAGACCTAGTCTTATGTAAACATTAATGGTAAGAATTTAGTTTATGAATCATCAATGTGTATATAAAAGTATTTACACTCTGAAATAATCTCTTACACTTATATGTTTAGTCTATAGTACCAGAGAGTAAGATAAACGTCTTGGAGGTCTATAGACATTTGGTCTCCATAAGGAACCAAAGCTCTAAATGAAACAAACCAAGGTTATATTAGACTTGGAAATTGAAGATAGTAAAACTATCTAGGAATACATACAGCATCACTATTATTTTGTAATTTCATCACATTACTTTTTTCATGAAGAGATTTGGAGAATAGAAATCACAACTTAACGACATTTGTACAAATGATCATTTATAGACTTATTACATTAATAAGCTGATAAATTTCCTCTACTGAAGCTGAATTAAAGGTAAAGCTAAGAGTTCTCTGTAAGCTTGTTTCTTAAAAGGTATTAGGTCTATTTCCATACTTAAGCAGTGTTTTAAAGTTTAGAAATAACAACAGTAGTAAACTCTTATGTTAGTTAAGGAAAAGTTATACAAAATCATGAGCTCTATAAGTAACTTGGCTAATAACTAGAAACAAGAACTATCCGAAATAAAAATCATACTAATGAAAAACATTGAGTATGGTAAGGTTTTAGTCTTTACAAAATGAATTTAAAATACTGTCATAGTTGTAAAACAAGTAAAGGAAAGTTACTTTACCTCGTAAGTACCCTTGAATTCCATTAAGCAAACTTTTAATCTAGGAGTATATTTTTATGCTAAAAGAAGTATATATGGATTAACGCCTTAATAAACTCTTACTGGTTCAAAATTTACCTGTCAAGCATGTAAGATCCAGAAATTCAGGTAAGTTAGAAATCGCTAAGTAAGCCCCAGTTAGAAAGTAACTTCTCACCTACTTGACAAAATCAGCTCATCAGTACAGCTAGAAACAGCTGAATGTAGGTTATTTACATCACATATCAAAATTAAAACAGTATTAATTTATATGTGTTTAAGTTAATGTTTACCTTTGCTAACTGTTTCATTTTTCCGTTAGTTGCTAATAGTTATCAGACTGCGACTATAGACAGTCTATGTTACATCAAAAACTTTTAAATATTTTTTGTCATTTGTACTTGTGCTATGACTCTCCTACTAGTTGGATTGTCAAAGATTGTATATGCAGACCTTTTAAATATTATCTAATAACCATGTTGATCTCATAACCATGTTGACTCATCAATCCTACTCAAAATATACCTTTACCTGGGGATTTTACTGGATAATCATTTCCTAATTTGATTTCATATGTGTTAAAGCTATCTAAACTTGAAAATAAATCTTTGTTACCTGGTATATGATTGTTGGAGCCACAATCAAACAATCATATATCCTTGTTGCATGTTTCTTCCATGATATGGCATGAAAATAATATTGATTTGGATGACTCTTAATTAGCGTTGAAGTCATTTTCTCTTCACTTTTCTAGATACGTTTTCTTCTTTATGCATTCACTTTGATAGTGAGCAAAATTTTTGCAATAAAAAAATTGGATCCTTGACTTCTCTTTGAATTTCCTTCCTCTCGCCCTTTGCTTCTGAAATTATTCATGTGATTGTTATGACTACTCCATTGCTAATCCTTATGCTAAGGCTGATCCCTGACCAAGTCTATATTTGTCCCATGATCTCTTAAACATATTCAACTTGTACTTTTGATACTTGTATTAAAATTTCGTATCGCGCAGACAGACAAGATGTACGCAGGAATCCCTAGATAAATTATACAATTAGGCTTGAAGTATGTCAAATACCGAACTTGCAAAGAGTTTGGTTGATCCCAATCATTTGAAAAACAAAACTATGGCTTTATCAAAAACACAAATGAGTCATAAAAATATAACAACAGGGTTTATGTTTATTCAATCAAATGGGACTTATCTTTGAATTTCCTTCCTCTCCCCCTTAGCTTATGAAAGTATTTGTGTGGTTGTTCTGACTTCTCCATGTCTAATCCTTAGGCTAAGTCTAATTCTGATTGCACTTCAGTCAAATTAGACTTACAAATTACATAAAGTTGTGATAATTTAAAATATAAAAAGATAAGAATATTTTTCTTTATAATATTTCAACCAGGACACTTTTTTATCTGTAGAGAAAAACCATCCTATCTTAATAACATATATCCTTACAATGGTATGTTTTTGTAAATAACTTAAAATATGTCATTTTAAAATTTACACTTTCCATTTGTGTGTGGAGATCTTGTGAGACTCTATTCATGAAAACCCAAATTCATCATGTTGTTGTTACACTTAAGTGCCATACTTATGGATTAGACTACACATGCCCAAAATTGACTAGAACTAAGATGCCAACTGCCAGTTGTGCATCTAATACATTCAATCAATTCTTTAATATTTCATTCTATCACAGATCACTTTGTCATAGATAATTCTATCATAATCATTCTATCATATATCCCTCTGTCGTAGATCATTCTACCATAGATCATTCTTTCATGGATGATTGTGTCACGGATCCCTTTTTCCATATCATTCTGTCACAGATCATTCTATCACATATCCCTTTGTCACAAATCCTTTTGTCGCAGATCATTCTATCATATATCCCTCTGTCACATTTCATTTTGTCATAGATCACTCTGCGCAAATCATTTTGTCACAACTCATTCAGCCATAGTTTATTCTGTGACAAGACGGCATTAATGATATGTGGGGTGATAAATTTTTCCTCATATCCATATTACTAATTTATTAACATCTAAATGTGTGTGCAAATGCATGATTAACATACACATTAGAGTTAACACTAATAATGCACACACACGCCATTTAATCGCTAGCATCTTCATAACATGAATAACAATAGAAGTAAATTCCTCTCCATTCCATTCACAGGAATCTAAGTGATCAATGCAAGATGGTCCATCTCAATCAATTTAACATGATGAACAATCATTCATAATACATAAATTAGGAATAATCAGGGACATAAGTAAGCACTCATGTTGATTGAAGTTGACCAAGCAACTGGTTATGTGGCTGCAATGTTCTACTCAACCATAGGTATTTTCCTATCCTATATTCTTTAAACACTTAGAGGCTACCCCTGAGATGGGGTAGTGTATCCACTAAGGAGGGATATTCAAGTTCACTCACAACCACATGCACAATCACTCATGATAATCCAACACATAGTTTGATTTTTCAAGCATGCAGGTAGGTAGGGAAAGAGTTTGCTAATCCAATGAGCTCAATTACAGAGCTATAGGCATCTCAGATTGGATTCATATATCCTTAGCACCCACAATACATACCACACCCAACACAAGGAAGGTCCCCTTCTCTGCTACACGGTCCCTCGGGAACCCCTTTCCTCCAATTCTCTTTAGGGTGGGAATAGAAAGGTCCAATATTCCAAACCTTGATAGATTCTTTCATTCACTTGGTTTATCCAGAAATTCCAACCTCTAATCTCTCTCCCACTTCAACCCACTCGTGTATTTTTCACAATTTCTGACCACGTGACTCCCAATCATAGATTTCAACTTTCGGACCTTCGAAACGGTGTCCTCCCGTGAATTTCAGGGATCTTCTCCCTCTCAAATTTTCCTTGGGGTTTATATATATGGATTCCCCACCTAATTTGATTGCCCACACAAATTTCTGGGTGATTTTGGCACTTCAAAACACAACTTTTTTCTGAGTTGCGGCTTTTTGTTTTTCCATTGCTAAGAATGCATAACAAGATGGAAGATGATGTTTGGTTGTTACACAATGGAATGCAGAGGATGGAAAACGAAGTCCCATGAGGAGATATGAATTATGGGTAAAGTAAAATGATCCCATAACCTGCCATACGAATTTTTGGGTTGTCCATTCTCCATTAATTCATGAGCTGATTTCTTAGTTACTTTCTTACAATATAATTAAATGCCAGTAAAGAAATTCAAGGTGGGTCTTCAAGTTGACACTTGGAAACAACAAGTTCACTCCCACAACCCCTCACCTCTCCCTAGTGGATACACATAGCCCTCCCATCGTTCACGTTTGTCCACCATATCCATCCTTTGGAAAAAAAAATATTATTGTAAATATTTACATGTTTTTACGTTTTTCCATGGATTACTAGCACATGTTATGTCAAACATAATTCACTTGCCTTATAAACAAGTTGTTACTAGTGGGACCTTGGCCTTGAGATCCAGCTACGAACCTAACATCACACATTTAAAATATTTACATTATCAAGAAAATATGATCTAGGGATCAAAATGGGGGTATCACATTCCCCTCCCCCTTAAAATAACATCGTCGCCAGTGTTCCAACACTTATGGGTATTTACACATTGTTTATACATATCCAAAATTCAAAAAACTGAGGTGGGTCCCTTCTTGCATTGCATTCTTTAACATGGATTCTCAAGACCGGATCCCTTAGTCTCTACATGTTGTTCCTGCTAGCTTTGAGCTTCTAGCTCCATTTGTGGGAATTGTAGCACAATAATACCTTCCTTTTATTTAGTTGAATTTGAAATTCTTTCAACTTCCAATTGCTCACATTATGCCTTTATTTCTCTGCATCAACATCCATTGGATCTATTTCTAATCTTCAGTTGCTCATACTAAGATCCCTAGGAAATCCATATGTCCAATTGCATATTCATAGTGTCTTCAAGGTCCTTGCCTTTTGCAATACCTAGGTTCAACAATAAACTAATTCACATCTCAGATTTGTTCTCATAGAACTCATCCCTTACAAGATTTCCAAAACAAATAGCAGAAGCATATAAACACGTATGTTCATACTAAATGAGTAAGAGGATGCAAAGTAAGATAAACACTTATCTGCATAAACATCCTCATGCATCTCCACATGTATCCCTCTTTTGACTTCATACAACTATGAAACCCACAAGACCTACTCCACCCAACATAAGGATGGTACCTCTTCTTTGCTATATAGTCCATAGAGTG
>LPNX011008343.1:165915-236963 GCA_001517045.1 Pseudotsuga menziesii | reverse complement strand
GAAGGGAAAAAACTGAACAAGGGCAGGGGGGGGAGTGGGAGACTCAAAATTCCTTTGTTCAGAGTATGACAGCAGGGCGGACCAGGAAGCAAATGAAACTGACTCATGGGAGTGGGATCATAGATGTAATACCGAGAATGTCGCTACAGATGGGAAATACTTGGGGGGAGGTGGGCACTTTTGATACTGATGGGATCTAAGGAAGACACATTGCAGAGTACTCTGAACAAAGGCGGCCCAATGTGGGGATGCTTCCAAAAAATTTTCTGTGGGGTGGTGTCTAGGGACACTGTTATGGTACGATCTCATGGATTTTTTGCGAGCCCGAGAAAGTAAATGCTTGCTGGTGCTTTCAATTTTAGAGACTCTGAAAGCATGAAGAAGACCCCACTGGGGGCTCTTTTTCGTTGGTAGTCTCCTGTGCCCAAAAAAGGATAAAAGTATAGATAGGAGAGATCGCTCATCCTGGAGGGGATGAGAGACTTCTTTATCATTGGTAGTCCAATCAGGCTAGAAAAGGTTAAACCTATGCTGACTGGGCAATCATTCAGATACTTTTACGAGCATGAACGAAACCAAGTTTGTTCGGTAATCTTTTCTTGATGAAACAGCTGGAAAAGAGCTTAATGACAACTGGTGGTGAGATTTTTCGTAAAGTATGGCCCCTCTTCCCGAGAAAGCATAAAAGTATGCAGAGGGGAACGATCTTGGCTTGAGTGTGCCAAGGAGGTCCTTTTCAATTGATGGTCTACATGGTCCACAAAAGGAGGTAAACGAGACGATGTAGACGCCCTTTCCTATACTTTAGCAAGCGGGAAAGGAAACAGCTGCACTCGGCGATCTTTTCATTGTTTTAAGGAGTCAGAGAAGAGCTTGAACAAAACTCCAATGTGGTCAATCGATTGCGGTGGCACGAACGGTGCCCCATGTCGGGATGGTGGACAGAGCTCCAAAGGTCATCTGCATAGTATGGACGGAGCAAAAGGATCTCAAACATACCAATACATGCATGGGATAGATCGCGACAGAGGCTTACGAGTCGGTGTGGCAGAGGCACACAAACCGAGGTGGCTCTCGGACAGAGGTTAGGAGAGCATGCGTGTGTGTTGTGGTGGATGAACTTGACCACATGCGATGTGAGTACAAGTCCGGAGGCATTTATATGCCAAATACGTGTAAGAAAAATAAATTGTTTTGTGGACAGCGGTCCACAGGTCCGCGTAAGGTGCGGTGAATGGAAAAGACAACTATGTGTTAAAAATGCAAAATAAAAGCTAAAATTACAGACCTTAATGGGCGGCGGCCTGAAAACTCGCATGAGTTGCAGTAGAGAAGTGTGATGCAAGTACTGGTTCATGGATACTTGCATCGTCATGTCAGGGCTCATAAATTGAGGTGACTTGTGGGAAATGGTCTCGAAATTCGTTTATTAAACATGAGACGATGGTCTCAGAAATGGAAATTTGAGCCTGGAGGTATGAGAGGTGTCTCGAACCAGTTTCGAGTGACTTTGGATTAGCAACTGATGGTGCTACCCCTGATTTGTGTTAAAAAAAGGTTAAAAACAGGAAAGGGAAAAAAAACTACGCTATAAGGGACTCATTGTGGTTATATCAGGCATAGACTCTCTTGAGGTGGAGCCCGTTGCATGGCTTCTTCAAGAGTCGACCGTCTGAGTTAGCGAAGAGGTATGCCCCCTTACCGAGACGAAGGTCATTGGCAAGGCAGGATGACAAAATCTGGTCTTTTATGGGAGGAACCAATTCCACACTATGGTTTAAAGGGAATGGGGTAAAACCGAAGGTGGTCTTACAGATCTCCCCGTCATCGCGTAAGTGGTGCTAGGATAGATCAGGTAGATATTCCATAGCCAACGAGATAGAAGGGCAAATGGTGCTAGCGATCATGTAAATGGTATTGGTTGTGGCTTTGGTGGCCTTGCCGCCAGTCTCTATTGGAGGAAGAGGGGCAGGCCTGGAGATGAGAGGAGTCTTTGATGGACTTGGAGGTAGGTGCAACATCATCTCCAATGGATGGACATGAGTCAACACATCCTGGGGCCTCAGGGGTAGGGTAGGTGGTTCAAGGTACCACACAGGATCTCCTAGTGTGAAATCCTATAGATTGCGGGTTTCCAAGATAGACTTATTCATGATCTCGGATGGTAGGAAAAGGAAAAGGAAAAGAAAAAGGAAAAGGATCATGTTGGGTGGGAATGAAACCCACTGTTTCCCTGGTAACTAAGGTTGAGGTTACAACTGAGGTTGTAGTTGTGGCTACAGAAACAACGGAAGAGACAGGTCTAATGGACCGTCAGTGATGGTGGAGACAAGAGGGTCTATAGAACTGGACATCATGTAAATGGACATGGTGTCTGAAGAAGGAGGCGGGGGGTGAACTTCTTTGATCAAGGTGATCTCAGACTCAAGGGAATGGTAACAGAGGTCAACGAGAACCATTCGAAACTTGGGTAAGTCTTGGCAATGGTGGGAGTAATGTCCATGCAAGCCACAAAGGGCGCAAGCATGGTTCGTCCTCAATGCCTTGTTCCTTACTACTGGCGCGGTTGGGAGTTCAACCACGGGGATGTTTTCGTTCGTATCCATGGCATCCAGATGTGCATGGATTACTAAGATTTCAGGGCAATTCTGAGTTGGATGGCCCTGTTGTTCACAGACGGCACAAGGTGGGACTTGTCATGGTTCTACGGTGGCTTTGGTGTTCTTGCCCCTAGCTCTTTTGGGTTGGGGTTGTGCTGGTGTAGGTGCAGCGTTTGGCTTGTGCGGACCAGTTGGAGGGTGAGACTCAATCGCAATAGGTTGCATTGGGGTTAAAACAACCTGGGGCATTGTTGGTTGGGCTGGTGGATCAAGATACCACACCAGGATTCCCAACGTAAAGTTGGGTAGGCTTAAGGTGGCCATGACCAGCTTGCTCATGACACCAGGTGGGGGAAAGAGGAAGGGAATCGTATGGACTAGAGATGAGCCCACATAACTCCCAGCTGGTTGCATGTGGGGGTGAGGTTGTGGTTGTGGCTACGCGTAATGCTGCTGTTGTGGGTGACATTGTGGCTACTGTTGATGTTGCGGCTGCGGATGATGTTGTGGTTGTGGTTGGGGCTACAGCTATGGTTGCTGTTTGGGTGCAGCAGTGCTAGATGAGACCATGCACAAGTCCGCAGTTTTCTTTTGTGTTGGTGGTGGTGACACCAATGGGAAAGGAGTCATCATGGTGGGATCGGTAAACAACCCAGGGACCACATTTGACGGTGGGGAAGCTGGTGTGTTTTCAACCATAGTGTTGGTTGCAGGGATGACGTTAGCGTGTACGGTCACCCCTTGGGGCTCAATGGTGGTGATGGTATGGATAACCTTGGCAGGCACTGTTAACCCTTGCGGATCATGGTAGGTGAGCTGGTCAACCGTCACAATATTCCCTTCGTGGGGGAACATCATGAGGCGGAAGACAGTTGACACGACAGCTCGTATGGCGTACATGTAACTCCTTCCAAAGAGGAAGTTGTAATCCAGTTGAGTGTTGATGACTTTGATGTCAATCAGGACTATCTTCCCGGCTAACGTGATGGGGACATGGGGGAGGATTCCTTGGGCTTTAGTGGGGTATCCATCATAATCCCACAGAGTCATGGAGGACGGTTGTAGAATTGGTGATCCAAGCTTCTACCAAACTAAGGTAGACATGACGCACATGGATTCCCCCTCATCCACTATGGATTGGTGCACAACCAAGTTCTAGATGGACACCAAGATTTGGAAGGCAATAGTGGAGGGCATGCGTGGCTCTTCATTATCCATGTCAAAGGTGATCAGTTTGGATTCGGAGGGGTCTACTACCCCTAGGGAGGCTAGTAAGGATTTTTGCTGCATTGGGCATGTTTTAAGTACCTCAAGAGCGGACATGGCAGTTGGCGTTCGGGCCAAATCATCCACAATGCTATAGCTGACTGCAGCTATAGCTGTGGCATTATTGGCAACTCTGCGTATGGGGGGGCATGGGAATAGGGGTAACTGAAGAGGCAGGTTAACTGTCTTAGACGTGGATGCTGCTGATGATTCAACAGGTTCGGTGGTGGTACCATACTAATTCCATCGAGTTTGCAAGTTGACCTCTTCATTCGTCATGGATAGTAGGTGGTGAACACCTGTTCCGGCTGTGGGAGGTGCCCCCGGAGCGTTGGGATTGGGTTGGGGAGGGGGTGTGGTTGCCACCAATCCTTGGACTGGTAGTGGGTTTTGAAGCACCATTGGGGCAGGTCCTCATGGTGCCTGGTTGGGTTGGGCTTGATTGGTAGCATTGGCGGCCTGTTGGGCCTTGTTTTGAATGGCCTGCTTAGTGCAGGCCATGAGAGGACACTCAAACCTATAATTCCCATAGACATCACAGATTGTACATGGTTGGTTTGTGTGCAATGGGGCATTGCGTCTTGGTGGATTTTTCGTGGGGGGTTTTGGGCTGCCCAATTTTCCGCAGCATTGTTGGGAGGGTTCGATTGTTGACCGCCTCCCTGCGGTTGGTTATTGCCTTGGTTGCGGGGCCAGTTGTTTCTATCTTGCCCTTGTTGATTGTTGGGGGCAGGCTGGTTGGGACAGTTTTGTTGTGCGAACACTTGTCCCAACAGAGTGGGTGGAGCAAGGGTGGGGGCTTGCACAGGTTGTACTGGCGGTGCATAGTAGATTTATGGGGGTGGTGGTGCCACAAATGTGGGAATTTTCCCCACATAATGTTGTGTTGGCCAAGCCATGGCCTGACCCTACTGCGGTGGCGCAGGTTGTGCATAAGATGTTGTTGCTCCGGACTGGGACATCATTCTAGCATAGTCTGGAGCTTGGTTTTGGTAAGCAACATTTGCAGTGTTGCTTGGTTGTGGTGTAACGGTAGGTGGTGTCGGTCGAGGCTGCAGCTATTGGGAGACCGATCCTATGATGCCGTCCACAGCATGGGATGCCCCCAGTGCATCATGGTAGGAGGTACTTGGACGGGGAGCGTCTGGAATGACGGTATACAAGTATCCAGACTGGGCATAGATGAGGTCAAATTGTTGGGCCTTCAGTATGGCCTCTTCTTCAGATTGGGGACATTTAGATGCGACGTCCTTTGCGATGGGTGGGAGAAAAGTATTAAGGAACCAATCCAAGAAGATCATGTCGTCTAGTTGGATTTTGCATAAGCTATGACATCACCGCCACTCGTGGATATGGTCAGTTATGTGAGTGGAAATGATTTGATGGCAGGATAGCAGGATCTCCACCCCCTCGTCATATCTGACAGGGAGTTGGAAATACTGCAGGAACATGAAGGCCAGGGAATTGAAGTCGGGGTACTTGGCTTGTGGAAACTCAATGTACCATTTGGCTGTGGCACCTGTAAGGGTGTGTTGGAACAGCCTCAGCCTGACGGAGTCATCTACGATGCTATTGGATTAGAACCATAGATGGAATGTCATTATGTGGTTTTGGGGACATTCCCCAGCTTTGCCTTCAAACTTGGGGATGTCTGATGGCAACTTAGTTGGCATAGGTGGAAAAAAAGCTTGGTGGCAGATGGGGTCGTTTGTTAATATGGCCAAGTTAGGCAAGTTGAGACGAGCAATGAAGGGTAGATTTGACCCCAAATTAATGTGGGATGGGGCTACGATGGTGGTGGGCTTTGCAGGTGCATAGTGCATCTGCATAGTTGGGGGTGCTTGCAGTGGCACCATTGTAGATGGGACGATTCCCCCAAGTGCTGTGTGGGGGGAGGTATGGGTGGCAGGGGCATTGCCCCCATGTATGATAGTAGGGGCAATGTAGGTGGATAGTGCACTGCCCCCCTGTGTGGCAGGAGGGGCAGTGTGTGTGGAGGGGTCACTACCCCCATGTGTTGTAAGTGGTCCAGGTTGGCTGGTCACTATAGGTGGTGGAAGATGGCTAAGGACAGTCTGCATGACTGTGCTTGGGCCACTTTCCAGGTTATGGGTAACCAGTTGTGATGTGGACATGGGTCCACTTGCTAAGGTTAGGCTAGAAAATGGATCTGGATTTGTATTAGCCATGGGGCTAGATGGTGCGATGTGGAGGTCTGGTTCAAACTGATATGGGTTTGAATCAGAATCAGAGGCTATTTGGCCCTCTAATGGTGTGGGAGATCACTGAGAATGTCTTTGACGGTGCCAATCGAGTGTTTCGAATGGTGGTGGTTCACCTCTCAGGCGTGAGGAAGAGCATGGAGGATCAATTGTGCTTGATTTTATGTGTGAAACTGGTGGTAATGAGATTTGGACCTCGATTTCAATGGCTTCCTATTGGCTACAAGTGGTCACTCAGCCACCAAGACTACCGAAATACAGCGCTTGGTTTGTCCCTCACAGGTGCTTATACTCAATCGGAAGGGGTCGTTGCCCGTTTCGCTTGGTAATTCCTCTCAGCGGCCAGCTACTTTGGGGTTCCTGTGGTACTCCTCACAATGAGTTTCTGGGTAGAGCCCAAGTACTTCCCATAGTTGAATCAATCAGGGACTTATGTCCTCAAAGACTGCATATTTGCTTGAACTTAGTGTAAATTAGTAAATTTTAAGGCTTACTCAGCGTCATGAACTGAGTTGGGTTAATTAGTTGGTATGGTGTATTTGTTTGCTTGTTTTTTCTGGTATTTGGTTGCTGTAATATGGTTTATGAATTCATCATGGTAGATTTCATATCATTGTGGTTTTGTATGCAAGCATAAAAAAAAATTGTAAAAAAGTATAGTGATTAACCTTGAATGTTTGCTGGCCTAACTAGATGTCTACCTCACAGTGATATTCCTCTTCAACTAAGAGAAGGTGCTGGGCTCTCAACACAATGGGACTAAGCCCATCTGTATATCCTTAGGTCACCTCCCAGATACTAGGTTGGTCAACAGGGAGGACGCTTAGCGCAGTGAGAATCCCTTCTTCTCTACCCCCTCTACCTTCCAGGTCACCCAATTTTAGTGGTTTGGAACAATATCATGTAGTGCCTAGAGCTATACGAGCTTTCCCTTCGTCGTATCCTAGAATACCATAGAGGGTGATGACTAGGTAGAGGAGGAAGGGGGAAGCAATATGGTTACTTTTAGGTTGCTTTTAGTTAGACTAAGTTCATTTTATTAAGCCATAATGGTCTACTTAACCTTTACACATTGTTCATGAAATAATTTACAGAAAATAAAAGCAGAAACTGAAAATGACCTGCAATGGTGGACAGAGGTGGCTGGGCCACACTAACAGTCCTCTGGAACTAAAAATTAATGTCTATTAATCTTAAATTAAAGTTCTATTTGACAAGCCGCACATTTCTTACCAAATCTAGCGAGGGGGCCGCGAGCTTTTTTCAGAAATGAGCGACGGGGTTGCACAGAATGCAGAAACAGCTGCAACCTGAGTTTTTGGGATGAAGTAGCACTTATTGGGGGATTAAGTGCACCTCAGGCAAATCTGTTTTCCTATTAAGTGCGCCTCAGTCTCACCTTTTGCCCCGATATGAGCGCCCTACTCCAGAATGGGGTTTTTTGGTGAGACAGAGTCAGATCTGGCCAACAGTAACCGGTACTGGGGTCAATTTGACTCGGTTTTTCCTAGCAGAGGCTTCAGTAGTAACTAAAATAGAAAATAAACACAATTTAAGATAGATTTAACACAAAATTTCTGAAAAACTAGGGCAATTTTTTTTAAAAACTTGAAAATAAAAAGTTTGGCCCAGGGATCCTGTGGGATCGACCTAGTATGGTCGCCAGTTCTGTAGCAAGGATTTATCCTTGCTACAGGGATAGGAATGGCTCCCTTATGCCTATAGGGCACAAGGGTAGGTTCCTACTAATGGTGAAATGCAGAAAACGAAACAGAAATAACAGAAGCAGAACAATAAACTAATCTAAGCTAATCTAAACAAAAAGAAAAAGAAAATGGTAAGGAAAGTAAACTAAATCTAATGGCAGAAAGAAGAAAATGAAGCTATGGTGAACTCCTCTGCAGAAAATGGATCAGGGTTTCGCCTCCTTAAAACCTGCCAATAAACCTAAGCTACAATGGAAAACCTGCAAAACAATGTCAATAACAAAACCTGCAAATAGGAATCAAGGTTAGAGAGAAAATAACACTAAATAACTAAGAAACATAAATAAACCAGTGGGTATACCTTCTCTTGGGTGGAAATGGGCCACCATGCCCTAGCTCATGGTAGCACCTCTCTTGGTTTGGGAGCAATGGCTCAATGGGAATGGACATGGAGGAGAGGGCATGTGGGTGGTTTGAGAGGCAAAGTTCTCAAAGCATCCACGGGTAGCATAACAATAGGAAATGGGAGAAGTGTTTTGAGAGTAACCCCCACCCTCCTTTTATAGCTTTTCCAAGGGGTTTTAGGGTTTTAAGCCCTTAGTCAGGGCTTTAGCCCCTTCTTCCCTAACTTTAGCCCCTTTTAGGGTTTTAGCCCCTTTTTTAGGGCTTTAGCTCCTAGGGGGATATTTTGGGCTCTTTTTTGGGGTTTTTAGCCCTTTTCTTCATCCTTGGGATCTTTTGGAGGTGTGGGGGTCTAATGGAGTGATATGGGGGTTGTGAGATGGTGTCCTTGGGTGGTGTAAACCATAAAGAGCTATGTGGGGAATTTTTGGGTTAACAATGACTTTCACACATTTTATGCTTTCCCAACATACATATGAACCCATTCATATCCATCCTTTCCTAAGAATTTAACTAGTTCAAATTTCACATCTTATTTCACACAAAAATAAACACAATAACTTTCAACTGTAACATGCATTCATACTTTTTCTATTTCTAGAATGCAACAATAAGAATTAAAGAGAAGATTTAAGAGTTTTCTCCCTCTTAATATTGTTCCAATCCAGAGCCCCACAGCTGTGCTTCCACGCTCCTTGGACTCTTTCACTTAAATTGTGAATGCTTCTCTTTTCACATTCCTCAATTTGGTGATGACATTTAATGTCTAACTTTTTGTCTAAGGCTTCACAACCAAGGCACCTCCCATGGTCTTCCTACAACACATTAATTTCTAATACCATCCCAATACCACTAGCATCATTTTCCATTTTTTCTCATGATTAGCTTTCCAGGATAGTCACATGTCCAAATGCATCCTTAAGATTCCTTCAATATTCTTTCCTATAGCATCACCTATGTTGAAACAACAAGTTAATTCACATATCAAATCTGTTCGGATAAGATCCATACCTTAACATGATTTTTAAAACCTTAGTCAAATCATATACACACGTATATTAACATCAAATCAATAATAAGATTCAAAATAAACCAAATACTTATCTATATAAGAATCTTCATTCAGGTCCATGGGTATCCCACTGTGACTTTAGAAAACTATGGTAACCATAAGACCTGCCCCACCCAACATAAGGATGGTAGCTCTTCTCTGCTATATAGTCCCTTAAGTGTATCCACCCCTTCTAGTTCTCTTCAGGATGTGCATCAAAAGGTAACCAAGTCTCTGCAAGCCTCAGATCACCTGTGCATATATATAAAACACATGTTTGGCCATCACGCTAGTTGTCATTCAATATCCAATGCCAATTCAATGCATTGATTGGGTATATGAGGCATAAAACCACCATTTCCAATACAACACCTCTATTGGTTTTATCATGCAATAAAACAACCATTTACAATCCAACACCTTTGTTGGGTTTATCAAGAAATAAAACAACTACATTGCCACTTATCCTATGCAAACTAGTGGTTCCCTCGAGTTAAATCCATAGGTAACTCAATCAACTATAGGCAAGGACAACCCTGTAATACCCAATCATACAACAAAAATATGGTACCTCTTCTATGCTATACAGTCCCTCGAGCATACCCATCTCTCTAGTGCTCTCCAGTGTGGGTGTAAAAAGGTTACCAATACCCATGAGATCCTCCTATGTATCCATGCTCTTACTGGGTTTAACATCACTGTGGATAGATAAGCGCATTTAAGGAATATTGCAAGGTTCTCAAACCCAAGCCACTCTTGGATTTTCTATTCATTTTCATCCTCAACAACCAACACATGCACCACTAGCATAATTTCATCATCTCACCTGCACTATGCACAAGCATGCAATTCACATGAGATCTCAATAAAAATTTAAATAAAAATTACAGCTGAATCGATACATGTTCCATCTCATTCCCATGAGATGTTTATCAAAATAGTTTCAATCAAGATTTTCAAATACGTTTCACACAGAAACCGAAATTACAAACATGATATTCTTCTCATGGTGTTCTCCCTTTGCATACCATAGCACATGGCTTCCTACAACACATCCTCTTAACATGATTCACCATAAATCCAGCTGTCAATAACATAATTTATTAAATTCAAATCTGAATTAATAATTCTTCCTCCTTCATAATTAAATTTATTCAGTCAAGAGTCCAAGATAATGTCTAATGTCTATCTAAGGCTTCACAACCAATGCACCTCCCATGGTATTCCTACAACACATTAATTTCTAATACCATCCCAATACCACTAGCATCATTTTCCATTTTTTCTCATGATTAGCTTTCCAGGATAGTCACATGTCCAAATGCATCCTTAGGATTCCTTCAATGTTCTTTCCTATAGCATCACCTATGTTGAAACAACAAGTTAATTCACATATCAAATCTGTTCGGATAAGATTCATACCTTAACATGATTTTCAAAACCATAGTCAAATCATATACACATGTATATTAACATCAAATCAATAAGAAGATTCAAAATAAACCAAATACTTATCTATATAAGAATCTTCATTCAGGTCCATGGGTATCCCACTGTGACTTCAGAAAACTATGGTAACCACAAGACCTGCCCCACCCAACATAAGGATGGTAGCTCTTCTCTGCTATATAGTCCCTTAAGTGTATCCACCCCTTCTAGTTCTCTTCAGGGTGTGCATCAAAAGGTAACCAAGTCTCTGCAAGCCTCAGATCACCTGTGCATATATATAAAACACATGTTTGTCCATCACGCTGGTTGTCATTCAATATCCAATGCCAATTCAATGCATTGATTGGGTATATGAGGCATAAAACTACCATTTCCAAGCCAACACCTCTACTGGTTTTATCATGCAATAAAACAACCATTTCCAATCCAACACCTTTGTTGGGTTTATCAAGAAATAAAACAACTACATGGCCACTTTTCCTATGCAAACTAGTGGTTCCCTCGAGTTAAATCCATAGGTAACTCAATCAACTATAGGCAAGGACAACCCCATAATACCCAATCATACAACAAAAATATGGTACCTCTTCTATGCTATACAGTCCCTCAAGCATACCCATCTCTCTAGTGCTCTCCAGTGTGGGTGTAAAAAGGTTACCAATACCCATGAGATCCTCTTAAGTATCCATGCTCTTACTGGGTTTAACATCATTGCGGATAGACAAGCACATGTAAGGAATATTGCAAGGTTCTCAAACCCAAGCCACTCTTGGATTTTCTATTCATTTGCATCCTCAACAACCAACACATGCACCACTAGCATAATTTCATCATCTCACCTGCACTATGCACAAGCATGCAATTCACATGAGATCTCAATAAAAATTTAAATAAAAATTACAGCTGAATCGATACAGGTTCCATCTCATTCCCATGAGATGTTTATCAAAATAGTTTCAATCAATATTTTCAAATACGTTTCACATAGAAACCGAATTTACAAACATGATATTCTTCTCATGGTGTTCTCCCTTTGCATACCATAGCACATGGCTTCCTACAACACATCCTCTTAACATGATTCACCATAAATCCAGTTGTCAATAACATAATTTATTAAATTCAAATCTGAATTAATAATTCTTCCTCCTTCATAATTAAATTATTCAGTCAAGAGTCCAAGATAATGTCTAATGTCTGTCTAAGGCTTCACAACCAGCGCACCTCCCATGGTCTTCCTACAACACATTAATTTCTAATACCATCCCAATACCACTAGCATCATTTTCCATTTTTTCTCATGATTGGCTTTCCAGGATAGTCACATGTCCAAATGCATCCTTAGGATTCCTTCAATGTTCTTTCCTATAGCATCACCTATGTTGAAACAACAAGTTAATTCACATATTAAAACTATTCGGATAAGATTCATACCTTAACATGATTTTCAAAACCATAGTCAAATCATATACACACGTATATTAACATCAAATCAATAAGAAGATTCAAAATAAACCAAATACTTATCTATATAAGAATCTTCATTCAGGTCCATGGGTATCCCACTGTGACTTCAGAAAACTATGGTAACGACAAGACCTGCCCCACCCAACATAAGGATGGTAGCTCTTCTTTGCTATATAGTCCCTTAAGTGTATCCACCCCTTCTAGTTCTCTTCAGGGTGTGCATCAAAAGGCAACCAAGTCTCTGCAAGCCTCAGATCACCTGTGCATATATATAAAACACATGTTTGGCCATCACGCTGGTTGCCATTCAATAGCCAATGCCAATTCAATGCATTGATTGGGTATATGAGGCATAAAACCACCATTTCCAATCCAACACCTCTACTGGTTTTATCATGCAATAAAACAACCATTTCCAATCCAACACTTTTGTTGGGTTTATCAAGAAATAAAACAACTACATGGCCATTTTTCCTATGCAAACTAGTGGTTCCCTCGAGTTAAATCCATAGGTAACTCAATCAACTATAGGCAAGGACAACCCCATAATACCCAATCATACAACAAAAAGATGGTACCTCTTCTATGCTATACAGTCCCTTGAGCATACCCATCTCTCTAGTGCTCTCCAGTGTGGGTGTAAAAAGGTTACCAATACCCATGAGATCCTCCTAAGTATCCATGCTCTTACTGGGTTTAACATCACTGCGGATAGACAAGCACATGTAAGGAATATTGCAAGGTTCTCAAACCCAAGCCACTCTTGGATTTTCTATTCATTTTCATCCTCAACAACCAACACATGCACCACTAGCATAATTTCATCATCTCACCTGCACTATGCACAAGCATGCAATTCACATGAGATCTCAATAAAAATTTAAATAAAAATTACAGCTGAATCGATACAGGTTCCATCTCATTCCCATGAGATGTTTATCAAAATAGTTTCAATCAAGATTTTCAAATACGTTTCACACAGAAACCGAATTTACAAACATGATATTCTTCTCATGGTGTTCTCCCTTTGTATACCATAGCACATGGCTTCCTACAACACGTCCTCTTAACATGATTCACCATAAATCCAGCTGTCAATAACATAATTTATTAAATTCAAATCTGAATTAATAATTCGTCCTCCTTCATAATTAAATTTATTCAGTCAAGAGTCCAAGATAATATTGCTTAGTTCTTGCAGGACATAACACATGGTCTTCCTACAACATGTTCTCCTGACACCATTCACAACCTCCGAATAGTCAATAATATTCATAGTCAAATTCAAATTTTAATTTACAATTATTGTAACATACCCCTTTAATCGTCAATAGATCCTTGGGTATATAAAGTGATTTTTTCCTTTTAATGAAAAACATTCAAGTACACCAATGTTGTTAGTCCAATGCATAATTACTTTGTAATGAACCCTAAAGGTTATAAAGTTGCCAAGAAACAAAACAATCACACCTACACAATGTGTAACTGTTGTATCTTCATTAGTTGTATATATTCAACTGAACCCCTAATTAATAGAAGTACTTCATTATTGAACAAGTCATATTCCACATAAGCAAAAATACGTTACCAATCCCACTAGCACAATATCATAAAGTCGAATCATGCTAATAATGGATTTACGAAGAATACAACCATTTAATCATACCTAAATTTACCTTATGTTCACACACCTATTCTTACATTCCATACATGAGTAGGCACACATATACATCTTGAAGACCCTAATCAAAACTTCAAACAATATTTAACCCTAGGGTACATTAGAAGATTCTTAGTCAAATATGTATCTCCTAACACATAGTATTAAACATGTAGTTAAGACATGTGCATTGTAATAGTCACGTGCCAGACCTTTCTCGTCTCCTGAGTAGTCTATTGAGGAACAACAAAGTTAATTAGATTTGACCCTTTTGATAATAAAAGGATCCTAACTTATAAAATGTGTACACCTGTAGAAGTACTTGAACATACTTTCCTTCACGATTTAAGGACAACCTTCTTCTGCAACCAACACTTGAAATCATGTTAAAGGTATACACGGGCATCATAAAACAAGTAGTAATTTAAAACATCATTACATAACAAGCGGGTAACATGATATAATTATTCCTTAACCAAAAGTTAACCATCACAGTTACTACGCTAATATGAATAAAACCTGAGTGACTGAAAGCATCCTACAACTTTCCTCCCAACCATTGACTCTCTTTGGCATAGGTATTATGCCTAGAGCCACCTTCGAGCTAGGCGACGAATCCACTAGGTTCGAGACACGGTAGAATCTTTTCCAAGGATTTCTAAACAACTTATAACCCTTCACTATCGCAAGCCTTTAATTATATGTTCCACTCCAACTAGAACCCCTAGTAGAAGTTTATTAGTATTTAAAATTTGTTTCCTTAACATGAGAACCCTTCTCCAAAAGGAACAAGTATTTGATCTTCGTTATGGGAAGGGGAAGGGAATTAACTCCCTTAGTGGAGACAATTAATTTTTATAAGATGTGTAGATGACTAGTGGCCTCCTTATAGTTATCTATCCTTTCCACCTAACAAACTATTCCTACCTAAGGATTCATACATCTTTAAGTGAATCCTTTCATATATTATATGACAATTTCTAACAATAATGAATCTTTGTGCAAGTCATATTCTAGTAGGCTCTATGACAATTTCTAACAATAATGAATCTTTGTGCAAGTCATATTCTAGTAGGCTCTTATACATTAATACATTATTCTTCCAAGGAGAGATTCCATATCTTTCTCTAAAAGATATTTAGTAGTCAACTATCATCCATGTAACCATACCAACCGAGAATGAAAAAAGATAAACACCTCTTCAAGAGGTCCCTCCTAGTCTATATACATTAGCCATTATAAGACAAGAGGTAATACCATTCCAAAAACCCACAACATTGGAAACAGAAAATGTATAGTCCAGGTTAGATAAAGATGCAGGTACTTGGAAAAACATGAATGTGTACAGTCCAAAGTTCAAAATTTGCAACATAACTTCAACACAACCACGAAAAGTATAAAGTATATCTAAGATTTAGTAAATTCATAGGCACTCGAAAAAATGATTTTGACAGCCCATAATTTAAATCATAGGCATAAAGTCAAAACATGAATTTCAATGCAACCCTAAATGTTCAACCCAAACTTAATGAAATCGCAGGCATAAGATGGCAAGCATAATTTTCAGATCTATTAAAATCAACGTGGATGGAATCCAAACATCCTAGAGATCCTTTTAGAAACATCATTCCATAATTATTGATGAATTACTAGCAGCGTATTCGCAAACTATCATATAATACATTTGTCGTGATTCCTGTCAGATCTATACAATAATTTTAACCATAACCCTATTAGTTTTCTATATGATATTCCATATATAGTGATTCTTTTCACATTGATTAAAGGAGTACCAACGCTTCTACCCAATCAATAAGGTAATACATTTTACGCAACCATAAATATTCAACCCAGACTTAATGAAATCACAGGCATAAAATGGCAAGCATAATTTCCAAATCTATTGAAAGCAACGCGGTTGGAATCCAAATGACCTAGAGATCCTGTTAGCAACATAATCTTCCATAATTATTAAAGAATTACTAACAATGTATTCCCATGCTATCAGATAATGCGTTTGTCGTGGTTCCTGTCAGATCGATACAATAATGCAACGCTAATCCCTTTCAATATTTAAATCAGACACCAAACTTAACCCAGTATCCATTACTAGATCTATATAATAATGCAATGCAAATCCCTTTTCCATATTTCATATGAAAACTTAGGCATAACAGGGATATTTTGGATCTTATAAGAAAACGCAGGAACTGAAATGAACATACCAGATCCAGAAAAAAATACAGGAATACTATGTACCTTCCAGGTAAATCATAGATCAGTTGAGAAATCACTCACTAGCAATATGCCAACATTCTGATTGCAAACATCATGAAATAAAATATCACAACAAACATTGTATTTCCAGGATCCTTCACGACTTACACAGGGTTTCATCCAGTAATAAAATAGCATTAATAGGATTCATGCAGTAGAGACATGGAAGCCACCATCACTCTCTTCCATTTCCCCCCCTTCTAAGAATCATTCACCCTTTTAATAGGAAATACCCTCGGGGTTATCAAGAAAAGGAAAAACCTGCGAAGGTGGCTTCCACATTTCTCGTCAATCAAGGAGATAATCGTTCCTATGATTTCTCCCACAATAACCTCTCTACTAACATAAATTTAGTATGTTAAGAAGTTCATTTAATAAGCACAACAGTTCACCTTCATAGTATCCAAAGTTGCTTCCCTTTGCTAAAAACTAAAAAACTAAAAAAGTAAATACCCTTCTTTTCTTTATGAACATGTTCGTTTTTGTTTTACAATAGGTTAGTGTTTCCTTCTATTGTTTTTTCCTGGGGAGTGTAATTTTGCAGTAGACAATATATTCCTAATAATATATATATTGAATACTAAACTATCTTGCACCTTTCACATATCTTAATTTCCTATAAAAGTATAATCCACTTATAAGACCTTTGCATTTAGTACATCCTTTAGTATATCCACTGGATCATTAAGGACGTGACGAAATGGTAGAGTAGTTTTAAGAAAATTACTAATCCTATGATAACTAATCTCATTCATGATACACTCAACTCTCATGAGAGAAGGGTATTATTTTCGTAACAAAATGAATTAACTTTCTTTATGCTATTAAGTGTAGATCACAATTCTAGCGTGTAAGGAGTTGTCTCGCAATGCCTTATGGAAAACCAAAGGGAGTGTGTAAAATACTATCATTGAATTTTAAGTAAAAAGGTGAGGATTTTGTAACAAGCTTCCTTTTGGTGTGTCATTTAAGCCATGATGACACCAGGTTATACTCACTAGATCCCCAAAGTTCCACTCATGTTCTACCTTTCCCCCTAGTGGATTCGTCCCCAATAATCGTTTTAGTCGTGCAAGCTTTCAGCCTCCTAACCCTATCAATTTCATCCACAATTTTATGAAGTTAGAACTAGTACTTATAGTGAATTTTACTTACACTGTGAGTTTCAGGTCGAGGTGGTGAGGGATGTTACAATTATGTTCTTACCGAAATCATTTTTTATAACTATGAGATCTACCTCATAGCATTTGGCCTTTTAACACGGTAACTTCTAGCCTTCATTATGGACTTACACACCTTGTCATATCCAAGGCAATTCTACCTACGCTCTTAATTTCAAAATCATCCAAACAAGTGTGACTAGCCATGCATATAATCCTTTCATTGCAACACTTACAATAGTCACTGAAGTGATCTCAGAATTATAACACTCAATAATTCAAACACCATCAGTTGTTAATAACTCAAAGGAAATGAAATACATTTACTCTATATGCATCATTATTACAATAAAATTGCATGGTACAGTCCCACTAACTATGCAATTGATTAAAACTTCAATACTCATGGTTACACTATCATATCCTTGTTGCACATTTCCAACAATTACAATATATATGAAATCAACTAAATCTTTAATACTTAGGGGTTACATAATCACACTCCTTTCACTTCTTCACAGTCCCTCAGGTACAGGGAAACCTTTCCTTGCATTAATAAAAGCTCATGGAATGATCTTAGAATTTCCACTAATTCTATAATTCCATGTATCAATAAATTGCAATTAAATTGTTAGAGAACATCCATGCATTCACACAATGCATCCTCATTCATATTCATGCACTTCCATAACACATCTTAACACATGCACTCACACATAGCCATGCATAAACATGGATTTATATTACCCAATCTTGCACAGATGGACTTAGGCATAGGCCTATCCAAAAGGAAAAATTCAACTAAATGTCCATCATGGACTTACCCATGAATATTGCACATAGCATACATTACCACAACAGGACCATCCATCCTCACCTACTTTGGCTATTAAACTCATAACCAACATAGACACACAACATTATATTCTTTCATATGAATGCATTTTCATTTCCATTACTACCCCACACCTCACCATACCCAGTGGGTTAAAATTCGCATCAGTGCATCTAAAATCACATGAGAACCAAATCATGATGATTAGAATATGGTTGAATAGATTCTTACCCATTCCACTTTCAGAACCTATGCACTTGGCATAAACATACCATTACCCGCATGGATACCATCGACATTTATGATGTTACCTAATTGGTTGGCCTCTTACCAAGGACTACACAACACTTCCACCAACCTCTTGATCATAGATCTATTGGTCCAACTTCCCTTCATAGTGTTGTTGGTTACTTACAACCGCATCATCATCATCTTCAACCATTCCTTTATGGTCTTTGGTCCTACAACCATTATCATTCACAAAAACCATAATAAACCACAATAACAATCGTTAGAAGCTTATTACATCGGTAAACAAAACCACTGTTATCAATATGAAAAAATCTATGCGTGCACCAACATTTCTTCATGCACTATGCATTATCTATTAGCATGCTCACTAATGCACATTAATTTATTTTATTCTTCTCTTTCATTCTCAACACTCCCATGCTATGATTTTCCGTATATAAAATTCAGAAAATGAAAATATAACAGCAAGAGAAGAGTTAAGGAATTCTCCCTTTCATTTCATTATTGCATCATGGAATTCCTCTTCCATACTAGAGTTATCCAACTCATGGATTTTCTTCCAGGAACACCAATGATTAGCTGTGATTTATCAACAAGAAATAATCTAGTACACATACACTAATGGAAAAGACATGATGTATAGATGGAAAAGTTCAACGTAAATATACATGAGTATAATAGTACAGGTGGGCTTGTAAATGACTGTCACATGAACTTAAAGAGATGATTGAACATGTGATTGTAAGTAATGCATTGTGAAGTGTTCCAATGGGAATTAGGTTCTAGGGTATCGACAATCACTCACTAATTGGTGTATAACTTTTATACTTTCTACATCTAATCCTTCAATCATTATGCCATAAACAAAATTAGTTTTTAGGTGAGAATTCACCCTTTTTATTAATGCTGTATTATGAGGTTTAGCCTTCGATGGATGTTGCAATTTCCCTAACGGTTAGACATATCCACTTGCATGAAGATATTAGGAGGTCTGTCTGAACCATGATCTCTTCTCACATGGCTTCTCCACGTATGTCTCTTAACAGGACCCAAAATTCTTTCCAAACATATCTAATTTATTTATGTATAAGGCATGCGTTCTAGACCAAACAACCTGAGTGTTGCAACAGAAGATCTGATACCACTCTGTCATGTCCCCAGTAACCTTGGTGGCATTTAGAGGAAATGGGGAACTCCTTAGAATGATAGACTAATAATTTTTCTTGCTTTGATACCACTCTGTCACATCCCTAGTCTCCTCGATGGCCTTTAGAGGAAACAAGGAACTCCTTAAAATGACATTCTGATAATTTTTCTTGCTCTGATATGACTCTATCATGTCCCCTCCCATGAATCTAGTGATCGGAGGGATTTTGTCACTTCAAAAGATAACTTCTTTCAAGTTGCAATTTATTATTTTTCCACTGCTGGGAATGCATAAAAAGCTGGAAAATGATGTCTGGATGTTCTGCAATGGAATGGGGAGGATGAAAAATAGATTTCCATGAGGAAATATGACTTATGGGTCAATTAAACTGATCCCATAACCTTCCATATGAATTTTTGGGTTTCCCATGCTCCATTAATTCATGAGCTTATTTCTCAGCTACTTTCTTACAACATAATTAAATGCCAGGAAAGAAAGTCAAGGTGGTTTCTCAATTTGACACTTGGAACAACAGGTTCACTCCCACAACCCCCCCATCATTCACGTTTCTCCACCATAGCTAGCATTCAGACATTTTATTATTATCGTAAATATTTACATGTTTTTACATTTTTCCTTGGATTACTATCACATGGCCTGTCAAACATAATTTACTTGCCTTATAAACAAGTCGTTCACTAGTGGGTCCTTGTCCTTGAGCTCCAACTATGAAACTTACATCACATATTTACAATATTTACATTATTAACCAAATATGATCTAGGGGTCTAGCGGTATTACAAGATCTAAGCTCTGGTTCGCCATCAAGACTGTGAGTCGAAGAGGAAAATGGAGAGTGCAACTACTATGCATTCCTTAGTTGATCTAGGAATCAAAGTGGTATCAAATTTCCTAGATATTATTTTGATTCTGTGTGACCTGAATTAATGTTGAATAAATGTGTGATAGAGTCAGCTCCTAGAAGTGTCTGAGTGAGTTTTAATAGAATGAGGAATTTGTCAATCCTTAGTCACACACCTAGTTGTAATAAGTGTACCTTAAATTGTCAATTATTTATAGTATTAGTTGCACGAATGGAAGTCTGGTTCATTATTATGGGTTTTTTCCTGAGTATAGCCACCTTTTCTTTTGTTATAGCAAACTGGTTTGTTGGATAGTGACCAAAGTGATTCCCAAGATCCATTGGTTTGCGAAACCAATATTTGTAATCCCTGGAAAAATAGACCATGTAGACAAATGGTCTAGGGCTTGTGTGATATTTCTATGCACACACTTGTATAACAGCTAGAGGAAGGTGATGCCTGAGGGAGTGTTGAGCAGTTAAGGGGTACCTTCTTAGTGTTGTATGGGGTGGGTATTATGGACCCCAATCTAGTCGAGTATTCTTGAGGTGTTTATGGTTCTCGAGGTAACTAGATTTGATTGTTTTTCCTACTTAATTCATTGTGATCCATGAAGAATGAAAAGAGCATTGAGCATCGAGTGGATTGGAGTGGGGTTTGGATGGTGTTTCTATGAACACACTAAAATAGAACCTGTGTGGTGTTGTGTGTGGGGGGGTATTGTGGACCCCAAATCAATTGAGTCTGGGTGAGGTCAATTGATGGTATTGAGTACTAGAGTGGTATAGATCATAGAAATGGATAATATACTAGTGAAGGTTATGACCTCTTGGTGGAATAATAGGGTTTGGGTGGTATTTTACATTGGTATAACACCTAGAGGAAGGTGAAACCTAAGTGACTATTAAGCATTGAAGGGGTACCTTCTTGGTGTTGTGTGTGGGGGTATTATGGAATCAAAGCTAATTGAGCTTATGTGAGGTTACTATAACTCTATGGTGATTCACTAGTTATCATTTCCCCTATACTATGTAGAAATCCTGTTAACCCAAGTCTAGTTTGGATTAAGAATTGAGTCTTTATGATTGTAATAGCCTGATAACCCAACATAGGCTGGATTGGATTTGTCCTTGTGCCTATTTGATATGAATGAGCTCTAGATAGTTCCCATTTCCTTAAGGTAATCATGCCCAACACATTGATGGCCTCTTATCAGAAAGAGTTGTTGGGTAAAATATGCACTATCTAATTCAACACTTAATTTGTCAACCCGAGAAGGGAGCTTGTGAGATGCAAACACTGTATGTGCAAGATTAAAGCTTATTCTAATATAAGATAACTAAATATGAAAATTTGCTAACATGCAACTATATGATTTTAATATACATGCATGGCTATCATGAGTTAAATGCAAGAATTTAACCTATCTATGAAAACAGGAAATTAACTAAGAACTTGGAAAGTAACTATAAATTCAAATCTAATTTAAGGTTATATTAACCTATTCTATAAAGGCAAGAAACTAATTAATACATGAGATTCAAACTAGTCTAATGATATGCTAATCTATTCTATGGAAGGGAATTGCAGATACTACTCTAGAAAGCAGTCGCTTGGTCCGAAAGCGAAATGAGAGCAAAACTAACTACTTGCAGCAAATTATTTGATCTATATTATAAATTGGATACTATTCCATGTATGCATGTGTAAATGCCTATCCAAGAATGCAAGTGCAACTGATTCATGGAAAGAAATGAATTATTTAATTGCAAATTTGTAGAAAGCAAAGCAGGTAATTGTGGATTCGTATAAAGCAAAACAAATATTATTCTAAAGACCAAGCGTACATAAATGCATTGCAAAATAGTAAACTAATCAAAGAAAACTAAAATTGGGGTTCAAGAAGACCCAAGTAACCACCTAGTTAAAATGAACAAATCCTACTTACAAGGTACTAACATATTGACATGTCCAACCCTAAAAAGGTAAAATCAATTAAAGCTAAAAACATAATCACAAAGCAACACAACAAACCAAAACACAAAATATACTTCTAAACATGAGATGAATAGAGGGAAGAAATAAGAATAAAGCTCAATAAGTATTCTAAACAATTTAACCAAAGGATTTTAGAAAGAAATACAACCATTATCTAGCTAACCTAATCAAAACATACTCAGCAAAATAGAGAAACATGCTGAAAATGGATAGAACAGGCCAGGAGTTGAATGGAAGACTGGACGACAGGTTGGAACGAAGGTCTGGATGGAAGACCGAACAGACTGTCCAAACGACATTCTGTACATAGAAAATGCAAAAAACTTTTAAGAAATGATTAATCTAAGTGATCTAAGGTCAGCTGACTTATGCATGTGATGAATGAAATGTAAATACAGAAATTTAAACCTACTTAATAACTAAATCATTCAAATTCAATTCATAACTAAAAAGCATCATTACCTATTGCAATGTTAAGTAATTTGGAACATAATTAAATAATATCATAATAGAAATGGAAATTTTCAGAATTGAAACTAATTATAATCTAAATCCTACAACATCAAAGCAATTTATTCTGTTAACACAAAATCAAACAATCAAACTGGAAATACATCAAAAGGGAAATTGCAATCTCATCTATGTGCAACTGGTTGCTAACTTGTGAAAAGAAATCTACATTAACAGCATCATATTCAAATCTAACTTATGCAATGTAAAGAAAATAATCATGAGCTATTACTGTAATTAAATTACATAACCAAACTATAAATGAACTATTCTAGTTGCAAAAGGAAATAACAAGAAATACACTGAACATAGAAGACTCTATTTGTTGAGGGGCCCTCCCAGCAATCAGAGATTTCAAGGTAAGTCAATCAGTCACCGATCATCAACAGCTGAAATAGAGATTTTTTATTAAACTAAGGAAAAGTTTTACACAGAGTTTTTCCTCTTCTCCTCTTCAAAACCAATGAGGTATTTATAAGATGATTACAATGGAGATTAGGTCGACCACCTATTGCTAAAAATAGAGGTTCATTACTGCTGTAACAACTACCCATGAATTTAGAAAATGGCCAACCATAATTTTTGGAACAATTGGTTTCAGAGAACCACGATTTTCTCCCAAATGGCTATGAATTTGGCAAAAATTCCTCTAAATGGCCGAAATCGGCCTATTCTGCACAAAACCCATGTGCCAAAATTTTCAATTTTGCTTCAGTTTTTCCACAAATCAAGCTCGAAAATCAACTGTTTGTTAAAAACACGTGGTCTGCATGGGCGTCTGGTTGAACGTCCGGATGACCTGTAACCAAGATTTGTTTATAAATCTAGATTTTGAGCAGATTTTCTGCTGGTTTGTTGGTCAAATTAATGGTTGGGTTCTAGATTATTGAATTGTGGCTAGGTTCTATTGTTGCATCACGCGATTCTCCACCTTTTCCTCGCTTGTGTTCATCAACCATTCTCATGCGTTGTCTCTTCCATATGCGAAGTCTTGAAAGATTCTTCGTGATGTTCTTCCTTCCACAAAAGAACCTGCATACAAGCATACATGTTTAATACAAGTTTAACAAATCATTATGTAACGAATTCCAAATCAAATGTTGGATCACACCCGTTCCATGACATCACATTCCAAATATTTTATATTTTTAATTAAATGGCATGAGCATAGAATTACTTATCTATTTTGTGGTTATAACAAGGTTAAAGATTGGGATGTTTCATTCCATGAATTTTATATTTTTATTTATAATAGAATTAAATTATAAGAGTGGCATGCTTTTTCCATGTCATGGTTAATGAATTTGTCATATCCATGTTTAATACATAAGTGACTTTTAATGTTATTTAAGTATTTAAACAAATTTTGTTTTAAAATATTATTATGTTCTTAAATAATGGGCTTTTAAATATTTTATTAAGTTGGTTTATCCACTTGTTTAAATATCATCATCAACTTATGGTTTTAATTTTTCATATACAGGTATGACAGAACCGACGAGAAATAGAAGTCGAGGATAAAACAAAGCAAGAACCTAATAAAAAAACATGCCATTAAACGTAGAGTGGAACAGAGGACGTGAAGAAGGGGCTGAATGGAGTGCAAAACGCCTATTATTTGCAAAATACTACATTTAATACATAAAAATAACATATTTGTCTTATTTACATTTATGATATTTTAATTAATAAAACAGAGTAAAAGACAACCTTATTGAACATAGATGTATTAAATTACGGTAAATAGGTCGAAAATTAATGTAAATAAAACCATTATAAAAGACAATTTCGAGGCCCATCAAGAGTATATGCTAGATATAGTTCCTAGAGTTGGGTGGAGCATTTCTCTTGCACAATGAGTGCTGAATCATCTTCTTCCATATCGGTATGAGAGTAATGAATCATATTCTACCATATCAATATGTGAGTATTGAATCATCTTCTTCCATATCAGTATGTGAGTACTGAATCATCTTCTGCCATATCAGTATGTGAATATTGAATCATCTTCTGCCATATCAGTATGTGAGTAGTGACTCATCTTCTGCCATATCAATATGTGAATACTGAAGCATCTACCTGCAACATCATTATATGAATACTAAAGTGACAACAACAACATCATTAGCATGTTAGTGCTAAAACCTAATCATCAACAAATAAATGCTAAATCATTATTTGTAAAATCAATAAAGAAATACTGAAGCGAACCTCATCAACATCAGTATAGAAATATTGAAACTACCTCATCATCATCAGTATGGGAATATTGAAACTACATCATCATCATCAACATGGGAATACTAAAACTACCTCGTCATCATCAGTATGGGAATACTAAACCTACCTCATCAACATCAATATGAAAATATTGAAACTACCTCATCATCATCAGTATGAGAATACTAAATCTACCGCATCAATTAGCAGTATGAAAATACTGAATCTTCCTCGTCAACATCAGTATGAGAATACTAAACCTACCTCATCGGTATAGGAATACTAAACCCACCCTTTTCACATCATTATGAGAATAGTGAACCTTCCTAATCAATATAGGAATACTGAAACCACCTCTTACACATTAGTATGAGATTATTGAACCTTCTTTATCAGTATAGGAATACTGAAACCACTTCTTGCACATCAATATGATAGTTTTGAACCTGCCTCATCGGTATAGGAATACTAAAACCACTTCTTTCACATCAGTATGAGAATATTGAACCTGTCTCATTAGTATAGGAATACTGAAACCACTTCTTTCCCTTTGGCCTTATGAAGAAACATCATGGTGGGTTTTCTAGTAGATCCACCTAGGTATTTTGTCTGAATTACTAACTCTTTCAAGCCAACAATCCTAGTCAGATAGATGGATCCTCCTAGGGACCAAACAAGCCTAGTCTGGCTTACTAACCCTTCTGGGCCAAACAAGCCTATCCAGACCTTCTAATCCCCCTAGGATCAACCACCCTCGTTTGACTTACTAAACCTTTTGAGCCAACAATCCTACCTAGACATACCCTACCCTAGACTGAGCTACCACACCACTGCAACATAGAGCCTTCTCCTCCTTCTACTCCCTCTTTCGAGGGAGGTCCTTTCAGAGTACACCAAGTTTTTCTTGAAAGTATTCAAACTTTACATAAGGCGGAGGCTTACTGAACACATCTACCACTTGTTCCTCTGTAGGAACATACTTTAGATTTACAAATCCCTTCTGCAACTTGTTCTTTATTATTCTTCTCTTGTACATCTGCAACTGTATCATACATCCACAACTTGCATCATTCTTCTTTTGTACATCTACAACTGCATCATTTTTCTCTTGTACATCCACAACTTCATCATATATTCACAACTTCATTACTTCTTCTCTTGTAGGTGATTGCACACAATCCTTACTACAAGTCAAATATAGTTGTATGATTAGAAACATTTCATATAATATAATGACAAATTCTTATGCATAAAGGTAAATGTCATATAATCATGCAACTATTTCTGCTAATGCGATAATCATCCATATCTTGTATACATACAGTAACTTTCTATATGCCTTCCATCTTGCTAAGATATTATGTCTGCAAGGTGGTTTCATTCTAGAGAAGTAGCAATGGAATGTTGTATAACAACATAAGCCACTTACCCATCACATGCATATTATTAGTAAACTACAAATATTCTAATATGCATATTTATTTCATGAATCTAGAAACATATCTATGTACACAATTGAACAACTAGATAGATGGGAAATGACAGTTCAAATACTTATATTTGTTTGTTTGGTAGATTCCATCTTGATCTCTATCTTTATGAATTACTAGATTCTCTGCCAATGTGTTCAAATTCATCGTCTGATTCTGAGGACCTGTTCCTATCTTGCTCATGATTGAAGATACTGAGAAAGTCTTCTTACACCACAGATCACATAGAACTGTGTATTGGTGTTGAATATGTCTCCTACCAATGTTGAAATGGATAAGAGTATAATATTCATCTTCATTGGTAGAATTATTTTGGATCATATTCCTCATCGCTTGAGGAATATTCCCTTGCTTTCTTCTCAACTACAATATATTCATCTTTGGTTTCACTCATAGAAACAATGGTCCATTTTCTGCAACATGTTGGAGTGATCTTTCTGTTTGTAGCACTGTCAACCTAATCAAAGTCATCATATCTCTGTAGGAATATTCCATGGTGTCTCGCATATATGATACCATACTAAATTTTACCCTTTAGGTACCACACCATTTCATATGCATATTTTTCTTGGATAAGGAAAATATCATATGGATTTCATCATACATCTAGTCCCAAGAATCATGTCAAGATTCTCAAACTTTGATATCTACCATAGTCACTCCCTCTAGGGTGGAGCACCATCCTCGCTCTGCATCTTGTACTCTCTGCATCGGTACATTAGAGTGACAGGTAGCCTCCTCTGTTACTAATATTCTTTGTATCCATCTATTTCACCTATCAATTTCACTGGATATCAAGATCCTTCATGTCAAAAAAATTTCCAGGTTTTCTCTTGCACCCATCTATGAACTTCTCATCCTTTGTAGGATTATACTTTCAACCTTGTAGTAAATTTTGGGATCTCCATCACTCTACTTGATCCTCAAGCTCCTCATGTAACTTTATGTGCTATCCCATGGGTTCCTACTAAGCTTGTACAAATCCTTATACGCATAGGTGGTTATCTATAGAGAGTCTCAAATCCTATAGGTTGCTTGATTTGTTCTTCTACTCGGATTACACCAATTGTATACTATCATATCGACCACTGAAGAGGTGTGTCTATCCCCTAGATAAGTGTCTTTCCATAATTGACTCTCTCTTTCTGATAGAAACCATGAACATTGCTTTGTATCTTTTGATACTTCGATATGTTGTATTCTTGATATTGTAGATCTACTTGGAAGACTTTACAAAAATTTCCTTCATGTATGATTGACTGGTAATTCTTGATCATATCATCCTTTCATTCTTCGTTCTTGGGGAATTCTTTCGTGCAGTGTCATTTTTCATCACAACTAAAAAACTGAGTTGTGAGATGTCCTTCTAAAGTCCTTTTATTCTTTGTGGGAATGTTCTTCCTTGTTGTTCTTTCTCTTCTTGGCATGAGTCGTTAGGGATTGATTTTCATATTTTTCCATATCTTCTTCTGTTTCCATAAATCAGTCTTCTTCTTATGTACATTCCTCCATAGATGATCTTCCTTCTAAAACAACTCCCTTTACTGAACTTGGAAGACCATTCAAAGTTATAATCTATGCTTATACTTCTTTAAAATTGTCACCAATGGCTTCTAATTGCTCCTTGAGATGAGATATCCAAGTCATCTTTGTATGAGTTTTCATTGCATCAAACATATCCTTGGGAGTATTCAAGGATGATATATGTGATATCCGATGGAGACAGAAATACTCATCTTGGCTTTGACTAGGTTCTTATTCTGTTTTTCTTTGAATTCGTTTCCCTATGGATCTACAACTTCTTCTTTGACATAGTTCTCCATGACATGCTTCTTCAAGTATGATAAGCACTCTATACTTCCATTCTTATAAGTTCTCAACTATTTTAAGATTTTCCTCAGGCTTGGTATTGTTTATCATCATGATAAAGCTGAGAACCTCAAATGGAAATAGAGAGTATAGAACTTACCAATGAGATTGTTTCAACTAGATTCTTGCTTGAAAGATCTTCTGGAAGACTGTCTCTGGTGGACCTAGGGTTTGATAGAGAAACTCTAATTTTTCAACTTAGGTATATTTCAGATCTGATTTGATAGAAATATGTTCCTCCTCAGGGCGAGCTAGGAAACATACTTATTTTCCCAAAACCGTGGATAGAACTGCAAAATATATAATGCCCTAGTTTTCCCCAAAAGTAGTGTTAGGTAAAAAATGGAGAATCCACAAAATGAGAAACTTATTACATATAAATATGTGCCCTCTAAGGGAGATTTTGATATTGCTCCTTTTTCAACTGATCTATGAAGTGAAGTTCCCAGAACAAGAAGCCCTAGTTTTCTCCCATTTCTTCTCCATAATTGTCTGATCTTGATTCTGCTATATCTCCGAAGTTCTTGCTCCTCAAGTTCTAAAACTTCATCCTCAGATATCCTGATTTGTATTCTTTCCAACCCCATATGTTAGAGAAAAATTAGATTCACCAAGTGGAACTTATGCGAAGCTTCCCAAGGTGACTTGTTTGAGGATTGTTCAGCATAAAAAACTTGTACGGAATTCCATGTATCATTGTTTCATCTTTGAGGTATGAACTAGGACCATAGAAACAAAATTCCATTCCCTATAGGAAACAACTTGTGAAATTTCATTTGGACCTTCATATCCCTAGATATAGTGATTCTCCCTAGGTCACATGTTTAAGGTTGAATTCTGGAAGAGGTTGGAACCCTGATTTGGAGGAATCATATCTCCTAAATTGTAGCGAATATAGGGTTGAAACTCATACACAAGGTACAAAACGATTTCATATTCATCCTGTAAACTTTTCATCTCATGATCCTTCACCAATATTGAGTTATAGAAAAAATTCCAAGATGACTAGATTTTTCCTTCTAGGCCCTTTTTCAGGCATGAAACCCTAATCTCTAGTACCTGCAGTTGTAGTAATTTTTTGGCTGCACAAAGACTTATTTTAGGGTTTCTTTGATACCATGTTATAATTTTAATGGTTATACAATATCTAAAAACATTTGGCATCATAAAGTCATAACCATAAACAAAGGATCACTGGAAGAAAGACAAGCACAACCACACAAAAGGAACACATAGATTTATCCTAGGAGAAAACCCAGGAAAACTTTCTCTATATAGAGCTCGACCAAGTATAGTGTAAAAACCCAAGAACAATAATAGTGGCTCCTCTTCCACAGTGTACTCTCTTTCTCTCTCTCTCTCTCTCTCTCTCTCTCTCTCTCTCTCTCTTGTGCAATGCTTGAGTGTAAAGCGTGTGAGAATGAGAGAGGTGCCTCACCTATTTATATTCATCGGGTGAGTGACTCAAATAAATAACTAGGTCGTCTAGGTTTTCTAATTACAGTTCAACTACCTAAGAAGAATCAAATACATTTTATATAATACTTTTATGGGTACTATTGGCTCGAGTTAAAACAGAGGTTTCACCTCATGACTTTTACATGACTAGTTACATCAAGGACATATCCAACCGAGTGAATAACATCCCTGAAGGATAAATACAATAAAAGTACAATAGAATCATTTGTGAAGTTACAATACTTTAACATAAAGCCTCAATTAATTGTATTAACACAAATAGTACCATAATATAGTACAATAAATAATTTCACATCATGGAGAGATTTGCTCTAGATCCTAACACCTTGCATGGTGACTAGGATAGGCAATCTTATCCATATCACTAAGTCATCATTTATGATAAAAGAATAATATCATAAATGATAAATACATTTAAAGGTGACACTTAAACTATGTGATTGTTAGGCTAAGCCATAAGGCCAACATTCCTCCCCTCAATCACTAGTTTATGTATTTTTATTAGCTAAGAAATAAAACTAATGCCAAATTTGGCATGCTTGATATTTCAAGAATATGAGAGATCAGTTCCTTTTCATATCCAAGTCCTGTTCTCTACTTGTTGCTGAAGATTTCTTCTCAAGGTCTAATTATGGGCTTGGAAACATTATTATGAACTTGTTCATTCTAAATTTGGACAACTTCATCTTCATACGCATCTAGATTTGTATTGTGGGTTTGTTGTTAAGCTCACTGTTGATTTGAATGAGCATCATCATCATCATCATCATTATCATAGAGAGGATTATTCTGAACAAAAACTAGTTCATAATTCTTAGTTTCCTCATGATTCTTCAAATCTTCTTAACTCGTTGTTCAAATAAATAACTAGGTCGTCTAGGTTTTCTAATTACAGTTGAACTACCTAAGAAGAATCAAATACATTTTATATAATACTTTTATGGGTACTATTGGCTCGAGTTAAAACAGAGGTTTCACCTCATGACTTTTACATGACCAGTTACATCAAGGACATATCCAACCGAGTGAATAACATCCCTGAAGGATAAATACAATAAAAGTACAATAGAATCATTTGTGAAGTTACAATACTTTAACATAAAGCCTCAATTAATTGTATTAACACAAATAGTACCATAATATAGTACAATAAAGAATTTCACATCATGGAGAGATTTGCTCTAGATCCTAACACCTTGCATGGTGACTAGGATAGGCAATCTTATCCATATCACTAAGTCATCATTTATGATAAAAGAATAATATCATAAATGATAAATACATTTAAAGGTGACACTTAAACTATGTGATTGTTAGGCTAAGCCATAAGGCCAACATTCCTCCCCTCAATCACTAGTTTATGTATTTTTATTAGCTAAGAAATAAAACTAATGCCAAATTTGACATGCTTGATATTTCAAGAATATGAGAGATCAGTTCCTTTTCATATCCAAGTCCTGTTCTCTACTTGTTGCTGAAGATTTCTTCTCAAGGTCTAATTATGGGCTTGGAAACATTATTATGAACTTGTTCATTCTAAATTTGGACAACTTCATCTTCATACGCATCTAGATTTGTATTGTGGGTTTGTTGTTGAGCTCACTGTTGATTTGAATGAGCATCATCATCATCATCATCATTATCATAGAGAGGATTATTCTGAACAAAAACTAGTTCATAATTCTTAGTTTCCTCATGATTATTCAAATCTTCTTAACTCGTTGTTCAAGAGTTATAATTGAATATGTAGGATGTCCAAATTTGTCAGCAGTGATTATTTGGGTGTTCAGTAACTCTAATAATTCAAAACTTTGATCCCTTTGAAAAGATGAATAAGGCCTCCTAATTATAGTTTGACTCAACAAAAGAAGGGTTTCTTGCAACCACCCTTTTTATAATTCAACTCAACAGTTTCGACTCAGATATTGGAGGGTGTTGGGATCAATCTATAATGCACCCAAAAATTACAAATTCAACTTGATTTGATTTAAACACTTAACTGCCAATTAAAAACTATTTGCAAGTTACATTTAACTGCCAATTCAGAATTTGATCTTCAATTTTATTGATGCTTTATTAAATCTTTAAATCTAAGCTACGTCCAATGGTTGATGAGATTACAACTTGATTGCATGAATAATCTGATTGGCTGAATATACTTTGTTAAATAAGTAATGTATGATGCCAGTTCACCATGTTGTATGATTAAAGGACAAAACTATAAATGGCATTAATGTGTCAAAACTAGACACAAAGAATCATAAAGAAACCATGAAAGTTTTCACCACCACACACTCCATGAAAAAAAAGTAGTTTTGAGAGCTTGGCCTTGATTCTCTAAATGTGTCGTACAAAAAACATTGATTGAGCTTTACACTTAGCTCTAATAAAATATTATAGAAAACAATATAATTTCCTTTAAAATGTTGTCAAATTTTCAAAAATTGACAAATATTTTTATTTAGTTACAAAGGAAAATCATGGGACATATCATTGGCATTTTTGGAATTCACCATACTCGTTTTGGTAGAAAACGTGTTCACCATAAATTTGAAAGGACGATTCAATCATTTGGAGGAAGATCTTAACTCTAAGTTCTACATAGAGGATCCTTTCGCATTGACCGATGGTAAATCCACGTGGGAGGGATAATTTTATGTAGTTCGTTGGTCCCAGGATGTGTATCACTGAGGATTGAGCCTGCTTCATAAACATGCACATGGTGTTTTTCAACCTCAAGATTGCATATCTACCTCTCTGTTTAATTGGCGGTTGGGTTCCTCCTTTTCAGTTATCGAGAGCATACATATGGTCTCTTTATTGTTTCCAGCTATATCACCATGAGCTCATGAACCATCTCTTTATATCACAAATGATGAGGAATAGACCTGAAAATTTCTTTCCATTCTCACATGTGGAGTAAATCATTGAACATAGATTTGTTGAGGAGATATTGCAGATCTCTTTATAATACTGGTGTAGGTGAAGGAAGATCTATGTATTTTGACAACAAATCTAATATCAAAATTGCAGATTATTTTTGGTTCTATAAATCGTGGAGGCAATTGTTTCCTTATCAATTATCCTTGACCTTTTGTAATGTGATCTCATATTTCTTGAACAAATATATTAATTTCACATTATCTAAATATGATCTTATTCACATTATATGAAGTTTTAAAGAAAACATGTGTAAGAGAGCTCTCTATAGAAAATCAATAATTCAAGATTCTAGGGTAACAATACAATATCTAAAATAAATCGAAATAGACCTAGAATGATCTCAAACCTCCCATCAACAACTTTAATTTGCAATCCTCAATCTTTGGAATTCTCTATATTGAACATTGCAATTCAGTTGATGGTGGTTACCAAATCCACACCTATTATTCAAATCTCATAAAATGGCAGAAGATATTTTCTTTTATGTGCGAGATCACCTTAATCAATTGCTTCTCTCACCATGGTGCAATCCTCTTGAACTTTAACTCACTCTAAGTGTAACAGATCATGGATCACACACACAATTCCTAGATCACTTGGGAAAATGGATAACTACCATGGAGCATATTTAACATTTTAATATTTCATGGAGATACCATTTCAAACCTCCCATGGAACACCGTCAATCCCTTAAGAACTATAGGGTTTTGATACCAAATGAAAAGCATGCATGGAAAGATATGACTAAAAAGGATAAATCCTCAATCAATTGTATTCACACAATTAGTACCATTATATAGTATAAAGAATATTGTCACCTCATGGAGATATTTTCTCTTTATCCCAACACCTTGTATAGTGACTAGGCTAGGAAATATTATCCATATCACTAAGTCATATTTTAAGATAAATGACTAATATCATAAATGATAAATACATTTAAAGGTTACAATTAAACTATGTGATTTTTAGGTTAAGACATAAGGCTAAGACTAGGATTAATGGATCGAACAATGAGGTGTGGGTCGATGGACCAAATTTTAGTACAAAAAATATTGGTGAACAAGTTGGTGAAGATCATCATAGTGCAGATAATTATATTAGAGACCATGAAGTTAATCCTATGACTGAGGAAACTGATGATACTGATGGAATTTTAAGTGTTGGGATAAATAGATTGATTAATAGAACCTTCCATGCTTCGTCGATGGATGATAAATTTGATGAACATGTTCATGATGTACCTTTGATTTATAAGGCACATAAAATCTTGTATCAAGTTTCAATGACAAATATTCTCTATACGATTTTATTGTTGGTGAACTTAAAAGTGTTGAATGGTTTGCCAAACACTTTCTTCACACAAATTCTAAGGTATCTAATATAATTCTTTATACATGGATACCATTTTTTTGTTCTATTTTTAGTGTTAATGATAGTGTATAAAGGTTGTCGATGCAATATTGATAAATAATTTTCATCATTTTTTTTGTAAGACGGTCATATATTGTTAGGTGATATTCTCCCATAATCACCAAATAATTTCCCTCCTTCATACTCAGAATTGTCTCTCATTATGAAAGATTTAGAATTGGAGTATGGATCCATTGGTGCATGTCCTAATGACCATGTTATATATTATGGAAAACATGCAACAAATTCATAATTCCCTCGATGTGAAATTAGTATATATCAAACCGATCAAGTAACAAATAATGTGCCACATAAGGTTCTACAATGTATTCTCATAATTCCATGTTTTTTTACAATTGTTCAGGTGCAAAAACATCGCACAATTTATGGATTACCATGCACGAAACATGAGTGAATATGGTGTATACGAATTCCTACAAATGTTACTCCATTTAGGGACATCAAAGGAACATGGCTAGTTTTTGAAGGAGAAATTCATAATATTAGGCATTCCTTGGTAGTTATTGGTGTCAATCCATTTGGAGAGATGAGGTTTTTTTACTCAACATGGTAAATTTTTGTTATAAACAATAGCCTTCCTCCTTGGATGAAAATAAAGAGGGAACTCACAATGTTGGCAATGATTGTTCTAGGTATTTGTTCAAAATTATATTTTCAAGTATACATATCATGTCAATAGTACTTTACTTGTTTGTTACATGATATATTATACTATTATAAGTTCAATATAATGAAATTGTGTATTTTCAAATAATTAGGAAATCACTATGAAGTTATGGGATGGAATCACTATGTATGACATCTCCAACCAATAGGGTGTCAAAGACAATTTCGATTCCATGGAGTACTTACATGAATAATTCATGATGCACTGGGCCTAACACATTTTTGTGGTAATTAGTATTAAATTATTACATATAACAATATTTAATTTTATCAATGATTCATGCATTTTTCGAACAATTGCTTTGTAAAATTCTATTATTAACATAATTCCACATCTTGTAGGTCTTCAGACAAAGGGTAAATTTGCATATCTGGTATGTGGACCCAGAGTGTTATCTCAACACTCGAGAAGTTTAGGAAAGGAAGTGTTTGATGAGTATAGGAACTTCCTCCCTAAGAACCATAGGTATCAAACTACTAAGAAATGTCTTTTTAATGGGAAGGAAGAGACTAGAAAAAAACCTCAAAGAATGACTCCTCAACTATGGTAATTGGAGTACACTAAGGATCGGCGTTGAGGTGGATAATTGGATTAGATATCATGTGTAACAACGTTATACAAATTGAAATATTTATATTCAATTGTTAATTTCTATGGTATCTAATATTTAATAATTATGTTTATTTATTTTTTGTAAAGGTAATCAATGCATTAATAAGATTCCTACACAAGGAATGAAAATATACTCTAACCATTTCAATAGGATCCCTTACTATGAGCACCTACAAGTGGCTCATTTGTTTTATACAATATATATTGGGAAGGATGTTATAGAAACATTATGGAGAATATTATATGAGAGGAGTAATAAAGATAAAATCACCAAAGTTTGTAGTGAATTTCAGGAATCTAATCATGTAATGATAAATTTGATTAATTATTCCAATAATGGAAAACCAGACATTATTCCATGGTTATATATAGAGTAGGAAAGCAATGTTGTAAAAGACGTTATTTAGAAAATTAAAGTTACTAATAGTTTTTCTTCGAACATAATGAATATCTTAATGAATAGAGATTTTGGTGGGGTAAGAACACATGATTACAATAAATTTACTAAGGTGACTTGGTAAACTAATCTCCATTTTTATTAAAAAATTGTTTTTGTTTTCAATTTCTGAATAAATTAATGATTACATATCCTGTTTCTATGTTCAGTTTGTTCTACCTCTTTTTCTCCCATATAGATTTGATAACACAATAAAACAAGTTATATATGATCTCGGCAAGTATATGAGGTAAGGTGTCACAATTTGTTATCGAAAGGTTATCTAGTACACAATTAGCATATATGTGATTATTTACACTATACAGGTACACATTTATTATTGTTTTAAATATTCTTTGCAATATAATTAAGTTACATCAACGTGTTTAGGTGGTTGTCATCTAAATAAATCCATTTGGAAGATAGAAGGTATTGGAAAATACAAATTCCTTGGCTAATGTGTGCATTGAAAAAATATGTTTGTTCATCCTTTTTCAATGCACAAGAACACTAACTCATACACCATGTTGAGGAGATTGAAATATGTGGACCTTTACACACAACGCCAATGTGGATGGTGGAGAGGAACTTGAATGAATTTGAATATTTGTTTAGAAAAATATCACATCGTGAGGGATCTATTGTTGAGGGCTATATGGTATATCAATCCATGGTGTATAGTAGTGAGTATCTTCCCAAAGTAGCATCACCACATATTAATGTGCCTTGTATTTAAGATGTTGATTCCAAGAAAAAATGCAAAGGGTATTGTTTGTTGGGGAATGGTAGACTGAGTAAACTTAAAGGTAACCAAATAATAGAGATCAACTTATATAATAGTATATGTTATATTTTTCCAATTTTGTGCTTCTTTAATGTTATTCATCCATCATTTATTAATTACCTAGATATTCAATTTCCTTTTTTTTATACAACTTCTCAAGAGTGGGATGCACTGCATTTATACATTGTGAATAAGATTGACTAGATGAAGGCACAGATAGGAAGATGTATAGAATTTTATGGTAAATGATCATGGGATGGGGTGGTGGAGTTGATTAGAATATCTAATCATTTTCAAGATATCAACCTTACACAAAGAAAAAATTTATTTAGTAAATGGTCAAAAGGTAAAGATGTGATCGTTACCCACATTTCAGGATACTTTTCATCTATTAGATGTGGTAATATTATTTTTTCTCAATTTTTTAAGAAACTTCTAGTATAATGTGTTTATGGATTGTTAATATTTCATTTTAAACATATTGATCGTATATATTGGTGCGGGTAAAACACCACAAGGCTATGTTGTACAATGGCATAAAATTTCATATAAAATAATTGGATGATAAGAATAAAACCTCTAATTATGGGACAACTGTAGTTTTCCAAGTGACTAATGTTTCATCCAGCACTAATAAGTGTCCAAAAGTATCTAAAAATAGATACTATGGCTATGTGAAAGCTATACCTGAGTTTGAATTTCAATCCTTCAAAGTAGTTATCTTTATGAGGTCTATTGGTATAAGATACACATGAATGAATGTGATCCTAATAGAACTATTATTAAACATAATAATGTATTTATCATGATTAATAAAAGGATATTTGAGCCAAGTATATATCCTTATGTTGTTAAACGTCTATTTGACCATGTCTTCTTTTCACAAGTTCTAAATAAAACAGGTTGGTCATATGTAGTAAGGTGTGATCCAAGAGGAAGACCTATAAGATATAGTGTATCAAAACAAGTCAATATTAAAGAAGATTGGGAAGATGATGTAGAGGAGTAAGTACATGTTCTAGACCAAGAAGTTAAAGAATTTGAAGGTCATGATGGCGATTAGGAGAGGGTAGATGTCATAGATGAAAAAATTGAATATGAGGAATATCGTGAATATTTGGATGTGTCAGATGAAGAAGTTGTTGATAGACAATCCTTTCAATGATTCATATCCTAATTATTTTGATTTTAATTCTGATGAATAACATAAATATTAATGAATATATATAATATCTGTTGAAATGACTTATGAGGTTATATTTGGTCAAGTTGATTATGACAAATTTCATCAAATGTGAGGACAATTTAAAAAAAAAACTAAATTTGACCCTTTCACTAGTCAATGAATGTAATTTATTTTCAATGACTATGCATGTTATATTTTAGGATGTTAGCGGCCCATGATGTTATACTTAAGTCCATGGATATGCAATTCATTATATAGTCAATATTGAGACTAATTTGAATATTTTTTACCAATGACTCTACCTTAAAATATAGTATTTGATTCTTCCTTTTAACAAACCTCCATGCTCTTTTCATGTAGAAAAATTAGTTATTATTTTCCTTGTGTCATTCTATACTAATAAACTAGGGGGGTTAGGGTCAAACCCTAACACATAGTTGAAAGGAGTTGTAATAAACTTCTTTGTCTCCTTTTGATCAAAGAAAATGGACCACTTTTTATATTGATGGTAGAATTGAATTAGACAATATTGATTGGATACAATTTGGGTAGAATATAGGGATTCCCATCAAAATTGCAAATTATTATATAATTATAATGTTACTCATAAACATATTACCCATTACATATACGGAAATTGTGGGAATCCAATTCAATCTATTAGGCTCAATTCTAGTTATCAAGTATGTTGGCATCTTTCAATAAAATCATATTGAACTCTTTCCCTGTGTAGTGTATGATACATGATGTATAAACATACCTAGGCACATGAGACGTGGTTTCTTGGAGAACCAATTGAGAAAAAAACCACACTAATTCTTGGTAGGGTTTAACTAATTTTATGGAACTTTGTATTTTGTATTCTCTAGATCCCTATGTTGAATTTTTGAACCATTGATCTACACGAAAATGAGAGCAATTTTGAAGTAGGATTATGCAGTGGAATACCAAGAACAATGTAAACTGAACAAGACCAATTTGAGAAATATGATAAGAATTGATCAGTTAATTACAATATTAATATTCATTAATCCAACAATAATACAATAGTGTTACAATAAGGATATTTTGAATCACGTGGATAAGATTTGAATCTACCGACTCAAGCTGACTAAATAACTAAATAGGTGTGTTTAAATCATTGCATGGAAGCCACTAGTCTAACTCTTGATGTCTAAATCAGTTTGACAATCAGTTTAACCAGTTTAACCAGTTTAACTGATGAGGTAGGTGGAAAAATGTGCCACTTCCCCATGCATCCATGCAAAACTAGCACTGGACTGACTAAGAGTGATCTAACTAAATGTAACTAGAGGTTGACTCATCATAAATTCCTACCTACCACAACCAACTGATGGAGGTTTTTGGTGGAACTCAGTGTGGTCTCCTATAATGTAGGGATAGGTCTCATAGGCACATAAACTCATGCATGAACATGCAATAAGTGGCAGTTAAAATCTATGTGTGTTCCCCACATTCTAGTACATTAATAATTTCCCCTTAAGTTTGGAAAGATTAACAAATAGACTATATATGGGCAAGGGAGGATTATATAATCCTAACAACCCCCCTTAATTCTAACTTGGACAACTTTGGGCCCTGATAACTAGGCCAAAAGTCACCCATAAAATATAAAATAAATAAAAGCTACTTAACAAAATAAGGAAAATGTGGAAAACCTCATGAGAAAACACCCCCCTCAAAATAAGCAGTGAATCAAGAAAACAAGCTATACTTGATTGAAAATTTTCCTCTTTAGGTAAAACTTGTATAAATTTTGTTGCAATTTGCAGCACTATGCATCAGCAATGTAGTAGCTTGGTTCTTCTGTGCAGCAGCATCCTGAGACTGTGCATGTGAACCTCTAAAATTTCTTCTGATCTGATGAATGTCCTTTGTGTTTTTTCTTTCTAGGAATGGAATGATCAATTGTGTTCTTCAGTGAGACAAATTGGTGATCATTCGCTATCATCAAGTAGCATTTCCCTAGAAGTTTGTTACAGCACTATTTAGATAGAGAAGTTGTGTGAGAGAGTGCAACATGTTAATTTTGATACTAGGACCATGTTCTCCTGCTGTCTTCTAGATTCCCAACACCATCCCTAGCTGCTTCAATGAGCTTTTGGGCCCATTTAGGATTATGCCAATGATTTGGAATGAGAGTTAAATCTGGATCTAGATTCTCTTGAGGTATAGCCTCAATATCAAGATCATGTTGATCTTGTTTCTCTTCATATGAATATGAAACATAAGACAAAATATCATCATCAAATGTAAATGGAAGAGTGTTTATACCTCCTTTTTCTTCGGATTGTGGCAGATCAAGCAAATGATCTTCTTCAAACTGAACACTTCACTCTATGAAGCACTTCCTAGTTGCAATTTACATCAATTTATATTCTTTTTTATCCTCATCATATCCCAGCAGTATGCATTCTCTACTCTGGGATTGGAAGGCCTTTCTCTTTTCCATAGGTTTTATTTCCCAAGATTTGGAACCAAAGACTCTCAAGTGAGAGATATTAGGCTTATTCCCATGAAATGCTTCGAAAGGAGTTTCCCCAATCACATATTTGTGAGGAAATATATTCTTAATGTATGAAGCACAATTTATAGCTTCGTCCCAAAGAGAAGGAGGAAATTCTTGGCTTGGAGAAGACAGGTTGCCATCTCCTTCAATGATCTATTTTGCCTCTCAAACACACCATTTTGCTGTGGTGTGTATGGAACTAAGTGTTTCATTTGAATCCCCTCTTAGTCATAATGCTGCTAAAAATATCTTTTAATGTATTCACTTCATTATCTTATCTAATGGAATTGATCTTATTTTCGAAACTATTTTCAATCAATGCTTTAAAAAATTTAAATTTTTTGAATACCTCTGATTTTTGTTTCATAAAATATGCCCGGTAGAACCTGGAACAATCATCAATAAAAGTAAGGAAATACCTAGAACCATTGTTTAATGTTGTATGCATAGGTCTTGAAACATCATTGTGTATCAGATAAAGTGTAGAGGAAGCTCTATTTTCCTTCCCAACTTCATACCTCTTCTCTGGATGTTTACCTATCAAGAAACCAAGACATACTCCATCTGATGTTTGGATGAGAGGAAAACATTCAACCATTTTTTCATTGTGGAGTTTCTAGAGATATTTGAAATTAAGATGCCCAAATATCTCATGCCACAACTTGTTCTTGTTATTGGCACAAGTCAATAGAGTTGTTGGATATGAAGCAGGAAGGAAATGGGAGAACTCATATGCCTTTGAGGCATGGTTAGAAAACCATTTCTCTATGATATTTCCAGTAGCTTTTTCAGTGATTTCCACTAAGTCAGAGTCGATTGTAACTCTATTGGGAGAGCCTATATGAGTCATCTGATAAACAAACAACATATTTGTTGCAAGAGAGGGAACATAGAGAAAATTCTTTAACTCACTATGTTGTATTTTAATAGAATCTCTCCTAGCAACAGGGATTTGGAAGTCATCTCCCACGTGAGTTCTACATCCTCCTGATAGAGTGAGAGTAGTGAAGAATTACTTGGAGGTAACCATGTGGTTGGATGCTCTAGAATCTATCAAGTAAGCTTTCGACTAAGTGAGGCATGCCTTCAAGGCATGGAATCTCTCATGACATTCTGTCATTTGTCCAACATCATACTTCTTTGCTCCCTGTGGGAGGGAAATATCGTTATGTTCAAGGAGTGTTGACAATTGGTCGATTGTCTTCTTCATGCCATGGCTCTCTGCATGAAATCATCTCATATACTATGGACACTTAGTCTTCTCGAATTTCTTCTTTTTCTTGGAACTAGAGGCTCGATCGAAAGATTTATGATTCTCCTTTGGCTTTGAATCAGTGGCTTTGGGATCCTTCACTTTGTGCTTCCCTCTTTCATGCACATTTTTTGAGTCCATCATCAAGAGTGCTTGATTCTTGGAGTTTTGAATCACTCCTATTTGAAATAATTTAGCTTGCTCTTGTATTAAGGACTCAGCAAAAGCATCTAAACAATGAATATTCCAAATGGGGATGGAAGATCTTTTGGAATGGAATGTAGAGACAAAGAATGAGTAATTAGAGCCAATATTTCTTAGTACATATAGAACAAGCTTCTGATATTTCCTCTCCAATACACATTGTTTGCAATGCAATACTAGTGACTTGTATTTTGTGAATAATTGTTGAATAGATTTGAAACTGTTGGGTTGTAAATAAATGATCTCATTCTCCAATATGTGCCCTTGAATCTCATCACATTTTCCAAACAAAGATTCAAGCTTCTCCCAATATTCCTTCAGAGTCCTTGGTCCCTTAAGGTGGAACAAAAGATACCAAGAGATATGAGTGCACATGAAGTCGAAGGCCTCGTCAAGTTGATTCAAAAATTCGTTCTTCTCAACATGCTTCTAGGGCTTAGTTTCTTTGCCCATAGTCATCCTATGCAGGCCAACCTTGTGCAATGACACCTACATATCTTCCCTATAATAGATGTAGTTTAAGGGTGTAAGGATTCAGGGTATGAGAGTTGAAGAATCCAAATTTATGTATGCTGAGATAGTCAATTCCTCAAGAAGCTATGTATATACCTGCAAAAGCACTACAAAAACCAAATTCAATTTGCAATCATGTTAGTTTTAAGCCTTTCCAGCTCGAAATGTACACTTTCTCAAATTCCATCACACCTAGATAGACTTCTCTTAACATAATTTTGTTAGATTTTTAACATTAAGCTAGCATAACATTAGGATCTTTAACTGAGAGAACAACAAGCACAACAATCAAACACTAGAGACAATGAACACAGTGTTTTTCCTTGGGGAAACCATAAATGGAGAAAACCCCGCAACTTCCTCAAAGATAGAATCAACACCAAAAGTAAAACCCCAAAACAGTAAGATGATCTCCTGACAGCAGTAACCTCTTTATTCCTTGCCCCAGTGTCTTTCTCTTCCTCAGTTATGCGCTACAACTGAGTGTGGATGAGTGTGTAATAAATAGAGAGGCTAGCTCTCTATTTATACTAATTCTTGACTTGAATAAACCCTATTAGGGCCGACCTCTCTAAGAGAGTCTAATAACCCTAGTGCCCTAGAACTGCAAGGACTTTAACCCTTAGACAATAGGAGGGTTACCCACCTTGACTTGACATGACTTGTTTACATTATAGAAACTCCTAATAGGAACATCAGGGCATGACATGACTCAAGTACATTACAAATACATCCCGAAATAAACATCGGGTTACAATACATAAGAAATACAAGTGAATACATTCCAAAGTTACAATTACATCAACACTCCCTATTAACTAGGAAGGTATTCTCTCGACACAATTTAACAGCACAAGTCTTCTTCTCTGTATCATCTGGGTCATCGTCAAACTCTCGTCATCTTCATCTTCAAGTCATATTTCATTATCGGATCTAGATCATCACTCGATCTGGATCATCATCATTGGATCTGGATTATCACTCAATCTAGATCATCACTGGACATCATCACTGGATCTGGATCATCACTGGATCTAGATCATCATTGGACATCATCACTAGATCTGGATCATCACTAGACATCATCACTGGATATGGATCATCACTAGATCTAGATCCTCACTTGATCTGGATCAGCACCATAGGTGCTATCTCATGATTCCTCTCATCATAGGAAGTTCTACAGAGCCAACCCTTTTTCATGCTGGTTGTAGGCCTAGCCTCCATGTAGGTATTTCTCAGCGCTTATATCTAATCCTAAGTAATAATGGCCCATCCAGCACTTACATCTGACCTTGACTCATCAGAAAGGCACACCCAGCACTCACATCTGACCGTGAGAGAAACTTAATCCCCTCATCATGTCAGAATGGCCCATCTCTTACATCTGACCATGGAAGGAACCTCATCCTCTCCCATGTCAGAATGGCCCATCCCTTACATCTGACCTACTCGTCAGAATGGCCCAACACTTATATCTAACCTACTCGTTAGAATGGCCCAACACTTATATCTAACCTACTCATTAGAATGGCCCAGCACTTATATCTTACCTACTCGTCAGAATGGCCCAGCACTTATATCTGACCTACTCGTCAGAATGGCATGCACTCACATCTGATCTTGTAGGAACCAATCCTACATTCACATCAAAATGGCCCCCAGTCCCAGACTGAGCTACCTGGTAACTGACCAGGTGCCTCCATTCTCCCAGAGAATGACATCAACCCTTATATCTAATCAAGTGGGAACCAATCCCTCAATCTCATCAGAATGGCCATGCGCTCACATCTGATCATGTAAGACTACATCTTACAGTCATTTCAAAAAGACCCTCAGTCCCAGACCAAGTATTCCTGGTAACTGACCAGGCACCTCCATTCCAAGAATGGAAACAGCCCTTACATCTGATCATGCAGGAACCAATCCTACAGTCATATCAGAATGGCTTAGCACTCATATCTGACAAGGAAGGAACCAATCCTCTCACCATGGTAGAATGGCTCAGCCTTTACATCTGACCATGGAAGGAACTTAATCCTCTCACCATGTCAAAATGGCTCTAGGTCTCATCATTTCCCCTTGGAGGAAACCTCGATTTGGAGAACACCAAGCTTCTCCCTGAAGTACTCGAAATTCACCCTAGATAATGGCTTCGTCAACACATCAGCTATCTGTTCCTCCGTTGCAACATACTGGAGCTTCACTGCTCATCTCTGCACCATATCCTCGATATAGTGATACTTGATCTCAATATGCTTCGACTTTTCATGGAACACTAGATTCTGTGACAACTTCACACAACTCTAGTTGTCACAATATATACAAGTAGCATCCAAGTGGAGATCAAATAAATCAGACAGTAGCTTCCTTAGCCATGTTGCCTCAAAACTAGTTGAACAAGCTGTGACATACTCTACTTCAGCTCTACTTAGTGCCACACAGGCTTGCTTCCTGCTAAAGAAAGAGATCACACCTGATCCCATACTAAAGAAAAACCTTGAAGTGCTCTTCCTATCAATGGAACTGCTTGCCCAATCTGAATCAACACAACCCTCTAGGTTAATCTTCTGACTCGCCTCATACTTGAGCCCATAATCAATTGTACCCCTCAGAATATGCTTTGCAGCAATCAAGTGAACATGTCTCGGACCTGTTAGGAACTGGCTCAAGGTGTTCACAACAAAGCAAATGTCTGGTCTCGTGTTCATCAGATACATCAAGGACCCAATTATCTGACGATACATCGTAGCATCAACTGCTTTTGATGAAGCATCACTCAATAGCTTCAGGTTCGATGCCATAAGTGTGGCCATAGCCTTGCAGTCCATCATCCCAAACCTCTTCAGGATCTCTACTGCATACTTCCCTTGTCCGAGGGATATTCCATCCACATTCTACCACACCTCCATGCCTAGAAAATAGTGCATCATTCCCAAGTCCTTCATTTCGAACTCAGCAGCAAGCTTTCTCTTCATATCAGCAATCAACCCATCCATACCTGTTACAAATAGATCATCTACATATAGTAGGAGCATCACTGGGTTTCCATCTTCAACCTTGTAATAAAGGTTGGAATCTACTTTACCCTTGGTAAAGCCCAAACTGGATAGAAACCTATCAATTCTTCTGTACCATGTCCTAGGTGCCTGTTTCAAACCATACAGGGATTTCTTCAATCTACATACATGAGACTCCCTGTCATGTGTCTCAAAACCGAGTGGTTGTTCTACATACACTTCCTCTTCTACTACACCATTCAAGAAATTAGTCTTGACATCCATCTAGTGTATCCTCCATTTCATCACTATAGCCAGAGCAAGTACTGATCTGATGGAAGTGTATATGGCTACAGGTGCAAAGTTTTCTTCATAATCTATTCCTTGTTTCTGGGAGAAACCACGATCCACGAATCTTGCTTTATGTTTTTCTATGCTACTGTCTGCAGCATGCTTGATTTTGTAGATCCATTTGGAAGTTACAACTGAATTCCCTTCTGGTCTTGGGACAACATCCCAAACATCATTCTTCATGATCGATTGATACTCTTCGATCATAGCATCCTTCCATTCTTTTGGTTCTGCTACTTCTTCATAATTGGAAGGTTCTTTATCGATGAAATCACATAGTAATGCTACATATCCGGAGCAGGATCTAGTTAGCTTTATTTCTCTGTGATTCTCTTCTGGATCCCCATATCTTTTTGCACCTTGGATAGATTCTCGTACCCAAGCAGGTTTCCTCTTGTGAGCATTCTTCTCCTGAGGTGGATCTATAGGTCTTTGTGGTTCTTCAAATTATCGATCTTCTTCTTGAGTTCCTTCATTCATGGTTGTGTCATGAATTCTGGGTGCTTCTGCTTCTTCAAGTTCTTCAGTAGGTTTCCTTTTGGATTTTTTGTAAGATGTATCTTCATTAAATGTCACATCCCTACTGATGTCAATCTTATTGAATCCTGGGAAATCTATTTTATAAGCCTTCGAGCTTTCAGAGTATCCCACAAATATACCCTTCTTTCTTGAAGGATCTAGTTTTGTTCTCTTCTCTTTTGGAATCTGTATGTACACAGGACAGCCGAATATTATGAGATGGATGACTTATGGTTTCTTACCAAAGAAGACTTCTTTAGGAGTCTTGTTCTCGAGTACTATGTGTGGAGTGCGGTTCTGTACATACACCGCTGTTCTTGCAGCTTCTGCCCAAAGATGCATAGGAAGATCTTGATAATGAAGGATAGCTCTTTTCTTCCGTTCTGCAATCCCATTCTACTATGGATTATAAGGAGTGGACAACTCCCTCTTAATCCCCGAGTCTTTGCATAACTCTTTGAATTCATTTGATGTGAATTCTCCACCATTATCTGATTGAAAGGTCTTAATCTTCTTTTCAGTGTGATTATTGATCAAGGCTTTGAATTCTTTGAACTTGTTGAATACTTGTTGTAATCTCACAGATCACATAAGGTTACCAATAATACATACTAAAACATACATAAATATCAACAGAGACAAGAGACAAGAACAGATCGGATTAAACAGATTATATTATTATAATGAGTTCATACAAGGTAGAGAACTGAACTGAGTTCTTTCTTGGCTCAAAAACCTAATATATACAAGTTACAAACAGTTACAAAATAACTACCTGTTGGTTCGGTGAACCGACACGACTGTTAGTTAGCCGACTAATATTTCTAGTTAGTTGGCCGACCGACTTAGTTGGCTGATCGACTAAGTCGGTCTTCTTCCAAGTTGACTTTGTCGACTTGCTCCTTCTACATCTCCCCCACGAACAAAACGTTTCTTCGTCCTGAAGAAACAGTGAGGTACAAAAACGAACTCTGGTCGAACCATTCAGACTTGCTCTTGTTGTGGACTGTGTAGACGGATGGTCAGTCTCCTCTGGATGCAGACTTCGACGATAACTAGAGCTATGATGGAAAGATGATGCTGAAAGTCAGTCCAACTCTGCAATGCCTTCTGGATATCGATTGTTAAGGTAGTGAGACTTGAAAGGATCGACATCTTTTCGGACATGGGAATTTCTACGATATTCTCCATGTTGGGACCCAACAATTGGTTTTGCTCTTCTGCAGCCTTGATGAGTCGTTTCATCTGTGGGCAGATGATGTCGACTTTCTCTAAGTTGGGGATGGCCTGTTGAACCCACTGATGTGCCTCTCATTCTAGCTTCTGCAGTTTGTTGGTCTCCATCACAATTTGTTCTTCAATGGTCTGCCTCAGTTCTACCTCTATCGACTTCCAGCCCTCCAAAGCCTGAATGCCCTGTCACGCCTACCTTGTCTGCTGATAGACCTGCCCATAGTGATTAGGCCAATATTGTAGTACTTCCTTAGTCACAACTGATTCTTCCATATGATCTTGTAGAACCTTGTATGCCTTCGAGAATGCAGTGTGTTGGGCCAGGAGCAGTCGAACAGTCTCCTCTTTTTGTTCTTCCTTAGTCTCTTGCATCTGGGTCTGAATGGTCGATACCATCGTCTCGAAGAGCTGATATGATCTTTCGAGTGGTCGATCTGTGTCGACTTCGATAGGGCCTGGTATCACGGTCTGGACTAGAGCTCTGCATCTACCGAGAAACTCAACTTCATCTGCATTTTTGGCTACAAGCTCTTTATTTTTTTGATCTGTCCTTTTCTTTGACTCTTTGGCCACAGTTTTAAGGATTTGGCCGAATTCTATGTCATCCAAGGAACTTGCATCCCTTAGACTAATCCGGAGACCAGATGTTCTATGCTGCTCTTTCTTTTTCTTCTATTTGTTTGCCTGTTGCTCTTTCTCCTGGGTAGCTGCAGTAGTGGAGGTTGGGTCTGTGATTGGTGGATTGGAGGTCGGGGGTTTTTCTGGTTGGTTAGGTGGTATAGAAGTCAGGGGTGTTTCTTTTTGAGGAGGTGGTATGGAGGTCGGGGGTTTTTCTACTTGAGGAGGTGGTATGACCACTTCTGGTTGTGACGGGTTTGGCTGTAATTCTGGTGGTGGGGATTTTGACGGTGGTGGGGGTGGTGAAGGAGGTTGTGATGATGGTGGTGTTGGGGACGGAGTAGGGGTATGGATAGGGGTCGAAGGGTTGACTGGAGTGTGTTGTGAACTTTGGTCGGAAGAGATACCTGCTTCCGAAGGTGTAGTGGGTAGGTCATCCTGGGCGTCGGTGTCGAGTGGCTCTGTGACAGATTGTGATGTTCCTATTACGTCACCTTGTTGGGCACGGGTGAATGTCATCGTAACAGTTGCATATGGATTTTTGCTTGCATAGAGAGGAGCTTGTGTTTGGATTTTCTAGGCCAACTTAAACAGTGCAGGAAGTGTCACGAAGAAAGCTTTAAGCTCAGCATCCTGGGCGACCTTGGCTCTAAGTGCCTTCGAGATGGTGCATTGATATTCCTCATGGGGACTGTCTGCCTGCTGTCCTGGTGCTTTCTCCTCGACTATGGTTGTTGGGGATGGGGGGGGAGGGGTCGACACAAGGTCGACCACATATTCAGGTGTCGGTGCTATTTTTGCTTTCTTTGGTCGACCCTCAGGAGCTCTTGCGTCCAGATACCATTGAAATTGAATTTCAACTGATACCTTATTTGCACGGGCATCCTCGACAATGTCGACGGCCGCGGCTGCTAGTTCCTCCTCATCATCGGACGAGTCGGCCAGAATAAGCTTGCGCTTACCCCTTCCTTGTTGTAACTTTTAGGCCTTGATTTTTTTCCTGGCGACAGCTATCTCCTTAGCCAGCTTCTTAATGATGCTTTTGGATAAAGCATATTCTGGGTCGTCATCTTCGACTTCACCTGTCGGTTCTTGAGTGGGGTCGACGGTTGCTGGAGCCGGAGGGGTCGTCTGTTGCTATGGTTGTACTGTTGGTTGTTGTTGTTCTGTCAGCTGGGGGTCAACTACCTTTGCAGTCGGAGGTTTGACAGTGATGTGTACTCGACTAGTGGGAACGGCCGTGGTATCCTCTGACACAAATGTGCTGATGTATAAGTTGAGCTCGTAGTCTTCTTCTTTTTCCTGGTCGGTGAGTGCCTCTATGATGGAGAAGTCGACCTGTTTGATTTTGGGGTATGAACTGAAAGTCCTTGATAAATTTTTCTCTCAATTCCTGCCAGAAGAAGGTTTCTCCTCTAGCTTCCTCCATCTTATACCATTTACTAGGCAAGTTGGCTAGGGTTGAAGGGAACAAATGTGGCCAGGCTCGCTCATCTTTGTGTCCAAGCCATCTCCACTCCTTTTCACAAAGCTTGATGTGTTCTTCTGGGTCTTGGCCTTGGACAAATATAGGGATTTGGGCTGCCTGTGTTAACTTTTTCCCTCCAAACCGTTCTACAAAGAAGGTTGAAGCAGTTGTCTAGGTCTGTAGTTTTGACCGATGGGTGTCCCACCATCAAGCTGCTTGACCTGTAAACGTTTCCATTAAGCTTTGAAGTCGACCATGTTCTTCAATATTTTTAGATACTTGTTCGACGTGCATGACTGGGGATTCCCTCTCCTTATACCGGGGTAGTTGAGTAGTGTTTAAGTTCATTGGTTGTAAGGTAGGGCATTCCCTTAGTTTCTTTTCAAAAATTTTAGGGATAATTGATACGATGAAGCACTGTCGGGTGGGTTTTTTCTGTACTGTTTGCATAGTCCAGCACCCTCTTGCTTGTGTTTCATAATTTTCCATCTCCTAGTCATATAGTTCAGCATCTGAGTTATAACCAACTGAGTCTTGGTTACCTAAGTAAAGTTCCCCATGAATGTTTGGTTCTGTGTAGTCGGTATTGTTCTGGATCTGGAAAAGTTGTCTGATATCGACTTCCTCATCTATCGGTTCAATCCAAGGTTGTCCTTGGGATGAATGAATAGGTACGATGACCTTTTGGCCATTTCCTTTCAGCTTAATTCGTTCCTTATCTAGGGAGATAGATGCTTTCATCTTTTGACCCCAAGGTCGACCAACGAGGGCTGGGAAGGAGCTAGATCCTTCCTTTGGGTCAATAATTTCGAAATCAACCTTAGTCGATATTCCTTTGATGGTCATGTAGACATCTTTCCAAACCCCAATGGGTTCAATGAGGCCTTGGTCAGTGAGTTTTAGGTAAATGCCTGACTCATAGAGTCGAGGTCGGCCCATCTTTTCCCATGTATCCCGTGTCATGATATTTACCCGAGACCCAAAATCGAGCACCACTTGTCAGACGTGATAACCCTCGATTTCCAGGTCGACAAGTGGGTCGACATCGTTTTTGTCTTTTTGATTTAGGATGCAAATGTTCTTAGTTTGTTTTCCAAAGTTAGTACTTTTTATTTCGTGTAATAAATCAATGAATTGGGCGACGGATGTGTCTGTTTGGATGAGATGAGTTAATTGCTTTGTCGTGCTAGGTCGACTGGTAATAATGTCTTCTTGCTGTGCAATGTCTTGAAATATGTGGGTGGCTTCTTGATAGGTTTGTTTTTCCTTCAGAGGATCTGGATAACCATTTTTGTTTTTAATTTTACTAATTTGGGGGTTATCAAGCCCTGTTTTTGTGCCTTGGCGAGTGACAATATGCATATTTTTAGTAGTTAATACATCATGCTTTTGTACACACGACAAGACATTAACATTTTTCTTCATATTGATTTTTTCTAACATAGTAGGACAATCCTCCAAGGAGTGATCACCTACTTCGCAATGTGTACAAAATTTAAGGTCAGTTCTATCCTTGTACAGACAGTCTGCAGATCGGTGCCCTTCTTTATAGTAGATGAAGCACTGGGACGGTCGACGAGTTCGTATGTCGCGATTCCCGACAAATCGACCTCTTCCTCCAAACCCTTGTCGTCGATTGTCATACCGGCATTCATATCGTCGGCCTTCGGTTCTTTGCCCATTCTAGTTGTTTGTATTGCTTTGCTCGTTGTTTTGCGCTACTGTGTTCATTTGGTAAACCGCCTGATAGTTCTGTCGGTTTTTCAGATTTAGCTGACAGTCGACGGTATTGTGACTTTTTGTCTCACAGATGGCGCACCAGGAATCCTTTCTGTTCTTCATGTTGAACAGAAAATATTTCATAGAATGATCTCCGTGATCCTGGAAAATGTCGCAAAATGCTTTAGTTTGCACAAAGCGGATGTCTTGTCGAATGTAGTAGTGTCGACAATTATCTTTCGTGTGTCCGGTCGTCGAACATTTAGTACACCAGATTTCTTGATTCTTGAGGGTCAGTTCTTTCAAAGACTTCTGTACATTCTCGAGTTGTTCCTCTAGTCTGTGGTCTGTCGGATAGGCAGGTATATCTTCATCCATTTCCACCTGCAGAGCTTTGGTCAGTGCATCTTCATATGTCTTGAACGTTTCCAGACTGATATGTCATCGTACTTTCTGTGATAAGCCTACAAGGAACCATTGAATTAGTAATTGCTCATGAATAACATAATCTAACTGGCTCAATAGGTCCTTCCAACGTTTGTCGTAGTCGCAGACGGTCTCCCCTGGCTTTTGTGACGTTGTCTTAAGCTTTTTGGTGGCCAGGTGCTTCGCGTCTGGGGTTTTGAAGAATGATAAGAACTGTGCTTTTATCTCGGCTTTCGTGGCTCTGGGTTGCCTTTCCGAAAAGGTCATGTACTAGGTTAGGGCCCTTTTCCTTAAGGCTCCGACGAACCAAGCCATTTGTCTGTCTTCATCTGTTACCCGGTTTGCTTCCCAGGTCAACTCGTAGACGAACCAATGTCATCTGGGGTCTTCATCCTCCTCGTACAAAGGAATGTGAGCTGATCCGTGACCCATGTCTGGATCACTTTCACTACTCTCAAAATTTGGCGGTGTTGGAGGTGTGGGTGGTGGTGAAAGTGGTGGGGTTGTTGATGTGGTCGGGCCTGCGGAATTTTGGTCGATGGAACTTGTGCTCCCATCGGTGGTCGATTCGTCTTCGACGTATAGTGGGTCGTTGTGGACTTGTACTGTCGATGATCCACTGCAAATTTGTGTGCGTAGGTATGATTCTTTGACTTCTTCTAAAGTTGTATGTGGTGGGGGGGGTGCTCCTTCATGTGTCGGTAAGAGCAAGTGGATACTCCGAAAGGATGGTGCCATTTGAAAGGTCACCCAGTTCCCTTAGACCAGTCGATGTATGATGAGATGTTGACTTGGGTATGGTTCGTCCCCTAGGTGGCTCCAGATAGTAATGTCACCAGCTCATATTCGGAGGTCTTCTTCTATAATATTTTGTATTCTAGTATACGGATTTGTCGGGGAAAGGGTTATTTCGTCGTTGGGAGCTTTTAATTGGAGAGCTTCTGGTTGCTCTATCCACACATCTTCCTCCGTAGGGGACACCTTTTTCTCTACTCCTTCTTCCTATTGGTCATGACCTGACTCTGGCGGATTCTCTTCACAGTCGGTCTCCCTAGGTTTTTGGTCTCTGCGCGGCCCATCATCTCTTTCGCATCTTGCTTCCCTTCTCTGTTGTATCTTGTCCCTTTCTTGTTTCTGAATGTCCGACATACTTTTGTACAGTACTATTTTCTTAGGTCCTCTATGGTCAACTTTTCATCACTGGTGACGGCTATCCTTTTTAGGTCGACTAGGATCCACTACACTCTACCTCCAACACATGACCAGCTACCCCCCCATAGCCTACCCGATGCTTTTTAGAAATCCCAGATAGTTCTGTCTATTTGCTCAGGAAGTATTCCCACTCCCTTTCTGCAATAAACTTCTCCCACTTCCTCTGCTTTTCCACCCAGTTGGTGTTTGGTGGCTGTTTGCACAGTGGTGGTCTAGGTTCGACGATGTGGCCTTCTCCGTTCTCTATCAAGAATTTGAACAGCAAAGTCGGCAAGGTGCACAAGAATTGTTCGGTGAAATCTGTGTAGAATTTCACTTTGACAGTTTCCACTGACGTCCTGTCTTCGACCACTTGCTCCTCACAGAAGTCGTCGGCGATTTTCTCAAACCACTCCGACAAATTTGTTCGTCCCCCTCGGAACATTTTATCTAGCAACTGCTATTCTTTAGTCGTGTCTAGATTTCTCATCCAGGAGCTGCTTCAATAGTTGTGGCACTGATTCGACAAACTTCTCATGCATCTCGGTGAAAAATCTTGCCTTGGCTTCAGTGACTGTTAATTTGTTCCTTCTTGCGTAATTTTGCAAGTAGTTCACAATTTTACAGTCCCACTAGTCCTTGATCTCCTGCTCTGGTATCATATGTGAGCATATATTCTAGTCATGTACTACCGGCAATGGAACCAATGTTGTAATCTCACAGATCACATAAGGTTACCAATAATACATACTAAAACATACATAAATATCAATAGAGACAAAAGACAAGAACAGATATGGAAACAGATTATATTATTATAATGAGTTCATACGAGGCAGAGAACTGAACTGAGTTCTTGCTTGGCTCAACAGCCTAATATATACAAGTTACAAACAGTTACAAAATAACTACCTGTCGGTTCGATGAACCGACATGACTGTTAGTTAGCTGACTAATCTTTCTAGTTAGTCAGCCGATCGACTTAGTCGGCTGATCGAATAAGTCGGTCTTCGTCCAAGTCGACTTCGTCGACTTGCTCCTTCTACAATACTTCATCTTTGTTCTTCATGAAGTAAATCCATGTCTTCCTGGAAAAATCATCAATAAAAGAAACATACTATACATACCCACTTAATGAACTTTATGACATTGGACCACATACATCGGAGTGGATGATTTCCAAGATTCCTTTTTCCTTGCTCTTGCTACTTGGAAATGTCTTCTTTGTATTCTTTCCTTCTGCACATCCTTTACAGACCCAGTCATGTCTTGCTTGAATTTCTAGAAGACCTTCAACAACTCTGCTTGCAAGTGGTAGTGCTCTATAATGCACATGTGCAAGCCTTCTATGCCAAAGCTCATTTGGCTCTACTATGTCATGGACTAATGCTTGTTCTGGATGGCCCTTTAATTTGTACAATCCTCCTTCTTGTTCTCCAATCACTACTGCATCATCGATAGTCTTTCCTTTTGGCCACATGATGACTTAACCATCTATAAATGCAACCCTCATTCCTTTTGAATCTAATGCAGATATGGAGAGAAGGTTCTTCTTTAGTCCCGGTACAAAAAATACTTCTTCAATGTCATAGAATTTCCAGAGTCTAGCTTATAGGAGGATTCCCCACTACCTTTTATTGGATATTGGTAGTCATCTCTGAGCTTCACCTTGTGAGGTGATTCATGTTCTGATAGTCTCACAAAGGATTCCTTGAATCTTTTCATATGCTTGGAAGCCCCACTATCTATAATCCAATCATTGCTTCCATGTGTGATATTTCCCATGAGAGCGGAAATCAAAACATATTCTTCATCACTTGAAGAATATTCACTTTCATATTTTGTCTTCTTTGTGGAAGGTTCATCATCCTCTGTAGCATGAGCATGATGTATTCTCTTGTTGTTTTTCTTCTTGTGAGAGTTCCTTTTGCTTTTAGGACAATCTCTTGCAAAGTTTCCTATTTCATCACAAGTATAACATCTAAGTTGATATTTCTTATGAGAAGAGTTCTTACCTTTAGAATGATGATGATGATGGTCCCTTCTGGGTTTCTTGGATTGAACTGTGAGAGCTTGATCTTCACTTCCCATATTCTCTTCTCGAGATGCTATCCGAGATTCTTCTTGTGAACATTCTTCCCAAATTCTGTTGAACTTGACTAACTTCTTTCTGGCATAGATCCCTTGAAGGAAAGAGTCTCATGTCCTAGGGAGACCATTCAAGGTGGTCATTACAATCTCTGCATTTTCCACTTCTTCATCTACTACTTCCAATTTTTCCTTGATCTGAGAAACTCTAGTGAAGTAAGAATGGATGGTCTCTGCATTCTGAATCTTCACATTCTTCAGTTGGTTTCTCAGAGTCATCTTCCGGTTTATGTTCTTCCCTTCAAACAATTCTGTTAGGGCATCAAACATATCTTTAGGTGTCTTCAGGGAGGACACTTGTGGTATGAGTTGATCCTTGATTGAATTATCAATAATCCTCTTTGCCATAACCAACTTCTTCTTATGTAAGGCATTAGACTCATCTCCCTCTGGAACTGGAACCTCCTCATTGATATAGGAGTCCAACTCATTTTCTTCTAGGACCAGGGAGATCCTATACTTCCAGGATCGGAAGTTATCAGCTGCCTCAAGATTTTCATCAAGCTTGGTATGATGAGACATATTTAACTAAGAACCTCAAATGGAAATACAAAATATTTAGATCTTACCAGGATAAGATGTCGGATCTGGATTTGGAGCTGAAATCCTACAATGCTGGTTTAGGAGCAGATTAGGGTTTTTCTTTTTTGGAGTTCTTTCCAGCCAAATGATTTGAATTTGATCCTTAACATTGATTTTGGGGAGGAGATCAATCCAGGCCTGCGCTCACTGAAAAATTCCTCTTCTGTGAAAAGCCCTAATTTTCAGCAATAGTGTCAGGTTCAAAACTGAAAAACCTCAGAATTGGATTCTGTTTTGACAGAAAGATGTGCCCTAGGGAGGAGAGTTATTCCACCCTACTTTTGCTGAAAATTTGTGGAGAGAGATCCACAAAATAGGAAGCCCTAGTTCCCGCAGATGCACAGTGTCTTGTTCTTAGGTTAGCTCTGAGTCCATGCTAGATTTTTAACATTAAGCTAGCATAACATTAGGATCTTTAACTAAGAGAACAACAAGCATAGCAATGAAACACAAGAGAAAATGAACACATTGTTTTTCCTCAGGGAAACCATAAATGGAGAAAACCCCGCAACTTCCTCAGAGATAGAATTAGAACCAAAAGTAAAACCCCAAAACAGTAAGATGATCTCTCGACAATAGTAACCTCTTTTTCCTTGACCTAGTGTCTTTCTCTTCCTCAGCTATGTGCTACAACTGATGGTGGATGAGTGTGTGATAAATAGAGAGGCAAGCTCTCTATTTATACTAATTCCCGACTTGACTAAACCCTACTAGGGCTGACCTCTCTAGGAGAGTCTAATAACCCTAGTGCCCTGGAACTGTGGGAACTTTAACCCTTAGACAATAGGAGGGTTACCCACCTTGACTTGACATGACTTGTTTACATTATAGAAACTTTTGATAGGAAAATCGAGGCATGACATGACTCAAGTACATTACAAATACATCATGGAATAAACATCGGGTTACAATACATAAGAAATACAAGTGAATACATTCTGAAGTTACAATTACATCAACAAATTCAGAGGGAGAAAGGATATCATTCCAAGATTTATGTGGAAACTCAGTTGCTTCAAGTGTACAATGGAGATCAAACAAGACTTGTTGCTATCATGAATAAGGCTCTGATACCATGCTGAATTTTTGAACCATTGATCTACAAGAAAATGAGAGCAATTGTGTAGGATTATGTAGTGGAATATCAAGAATAATGTACACTGAACAAGACAAATTTGAGACAAATCTGATAATAATTGATCAGTTAATTACGACATTAATCTTCATTAATCTAGCAGTAATACAATAGTTTTACAATAGGGAGAATTTGAATCATGTGGATAGGATTTGAATCTACGAACTCAAGCTGACTGAATAGCTAACTATGTGTGTCTAAATCATTGCATGGAAGCCACTAGTCTAACTCTTGATGTCTAAATCGGTCTGACAATCAGTTAAACTGATGACGTAGGTGGAAAAGGAACCACTTCCCCATGCATCCATGCAAAACTGGCGTTATACTAACTGAGCATGATTTAACTGAATGTAACTAGAGGTTTAATCAACATAAATTCCTACCTACCACAACTGACTGATGGAGGCTATTGGTGGCACTCAGAGTGGTCTCCTATAATGTAGAGATTGGTCTCATAGGCACATAAACTCATGCATGAACATGCAGTAAGTGGAAGTTAACCTGTATATGTGTTCCCCATACACTAGTACACTAATAATGTCCCACTAAGTTAGTCAATATGATCAAATAGACTATATATGGACAAGGGAGGATTATATAGTCCTAACACCCTATGTAATTAGATGCAATATCCATTACTTTAAGATAGTTCCACCACCTCCATGAGTTCCCAAGATATAATTAGCTTCAATGACCTTCAAATTTTTTTTGGGATCTCATAGTAGTAGCATACTTTGGAGTGTGATTAGTGTGAGGAATAATGAGTCTTTTATTGGACAAAACGACCACACTAAGAGGGGGGGTGAATCAGTGTGTGAGAAATTTTAAACTTTTTATCTCCTTTTAATAAATAAGAGCATTGCATAATCAAATTCATCATGAGTCATAATCACAACATCACATCAAATGAGACATAAGAATATATGGAATTTTGATGTTTATTTATTGTACATGGAAGACAACAATATTCTCAATTGCAATTAGCACCAACTAATGAAAAGAGCACCAACTCTCATAACAGGACCCAGGTTGGTTTTCTTAGATCCAACTAAGAAGGGTTTGAGGATTCCAATCCTCAAGTGAAAGATTCTTCTTGTAAGAAATCATATGGATCTGATGCACAAACAACCTCTTCTCCCCACATCAATATTTTCTCATCACTCTACTAATCAACACTACTCATAAATCTATGGTTAATCTGCTCATCAATATCTAGTCAATCTACTCATCATTGTTGCTTAACACTGCTGCTCATCACTATTTCTCATCACTGCTACTCATCACTGCTGCTAATCACTGTGTTGTTCAACACTACTCATCAATCTCTATTCAATATTCTCATCAATATTTGGTCAATCTTCTCATCATTTTTGCTCAACATTGTTTCTCATCACATATGCTCATCGCTACTACTCATCACTGTTGTTCAACACTGCTTATCAATCTCTGGTCAATATGCTGATCAATCTTTGGTAAATCTACTCATCAATCTCTAGTCAGTCTTCTCATCAATATTGTTATGGAGAGAAACTTCCTATGGATTGGGGGTACCACAATAGACATGACACCACAAATCAATATTTCCCAATATGCAAGTGCGGTAAGAAAATATAACACTAAGGGATATAGAATCATACCTTATTCCAGATGGTTGAATTAGATCCCCTTTGAGCTTTTCCAATGCAATTGCAATTATAATTTGCTCTCACCAACAACAAACAAAGAAAGCATGATATATATAAATGTTTTAGAGCTGCTCTAGCATATATAATCAACCATGTATAATCAAGTAAATACATCCATGGATTCAATATTCATATTCAAAATGCATGTGAATTGAACAGGAAAAGATATTTCTATTAATAAAATAGAGATACATTAGTGACAAACTCTGTCAGCACTTCTGCGAACCGGAGAAACCAGGTCCTCCACCTGGGCCTCCACCACTTCAATCCTCAATCTCTCGATAAAAATCTCACAAAGAAAAGGAAAGCTTGGGAAGAACACTATGTGCTCCAAAGGGACAAAGGGATGTAGACTCAAGTATAAGCAAAATAAGGCAATAATGGACTATAGTTTCCTTACTCTTCAATTTCTCCTCCTTCTATGTATCCAAGAGGCTCAATATGGTAATGGAGGGTCAAATCTGAGTGCTCTCAAGGAATATGGAAGGCCAAGAGATAAGATATTCAGACTCACATGATGAAAACTCCAAAAATATTTGTCTTTATGCACACATACCCATGTACACGGGTTTGAGGGAAAAATTTGCGTATACACGGGAGTATGGATTTAAAAGTCACGTATAGGTATAAACAGGTGATTTTTCCATGATCCTAGAACATCAAAGTATAATATAAGTCCATGGGGTCGAAAGAGTCTGCAGAGGGATAGGGAAAGACATAAATGTGTGATCAACCAAGTGTGGTAAAATTAGCCATAACAAATGCCCCCTAATGTGTGAGGTCAGAGGGGTAACATGATGGCCGAAATACATTATAAAATCCATCCCAGAAGTAGAGTAATGAAGACCCAAGAGGAAGAACCAACAACTCATCAGTATAATACAATGATCAATATCTGCATATGACTGCAAATACATATGGCAGTCCTGAATACATAAGAGTACAATGGCCATGAATAGGAATGATATACAAAGTGTCATGTGTGGTCATCACCACGTACAATATACAATGGATCAAGATCCCCATAGCGGATGAAGATATGTGATATACACTGGAAACACTGGAATGAAGATCACGAGAGCTGAAATCTCATGAATACTAGCACGATCAAGGAGGTAGCATATATGGAATGCCACTAAGCTAGAAGGTCTTCTACACAAAATGCTACGAGTACATGTCCTACTGTGTGAATGGATGTGTCGAGGTCAGACATAGTAGTCCATCCTCTGATTACCGGTCATTGATGTATACCATTAGCAGACATGAGATCACCCACCGATGATGAAAATGGGAATCAAGGTACAAAGTGCAATCTAACAAGTGTGAATAGATGTGTTGAGATCAAACACTTGAAAGAATCCATCGATCAGGGGACATTGATGTATTCCCAAAACCGTCGATGGTGAGAGAACCTACCACTAATGACTGTAAGTATCAAGGAAATCAAAAGAATCTATACTCATATTCCAGAATAAATGATCTGATGTCGATGGAATGGAATCCATTAGAAGGAGGGAATTAAGGCATGCCCCATAAACTAACACAAGGTACCCAACAATGTTGTATAATCTGGAAGAACTCAACGAACAAGATGTGCACAAACCAGTAATAGTATTGGGAATGGCCGACATGCAAATATAAGATAACTAAGGAATGGCTAACTCGGTGTTATAGCTGATTTCACCACTCCAGGTGAATCACACTTTGTATGGCCTTCCCCTGTCCCGCTATAGACTCCTTAGACCCCATGGACCATTTTTTTTCCTTTGATGTTTCCTTGATCATCCCTAAAAACATATGAAAAATGATACACATGACTTTTAAACCTATAAGCACGTATATATGCAGGTTTGACCACTAAAACCGTGTACATTGGGATGTGTGCATAATCCAAATCTTTTTGGAGTTTTCCTTGACATGGATCCTACTCATTTGACTCCTGGCCTTCCCTATGCCTTGAGATCCCTCGGATTCGACCTTTCATTACCCCTTTGAAAAGCTATATAAGGAACCCCTTGGTACATTGAAGGCATAAGAGAGAATTGAGAGAAAAGAAACTATAGTCCATTGTTGCCGGAACTTATGCTTGAGTCTGCATCCCTTTGTCCCTTGGAGCACTAGTGTGTTCTTCCCAATCTTGCCTTTTGCTTGTGAGCTTGCTATCGAGAGATGGAGGATTGAGGTGGTGGAGACCCAAGTGGGGGATTCAGTTTCTCCGGTTTGCAGACGTGTCGTCAAAGGTTGTATCTTGTAATCTCTTATTTATATTAATAGAAATATCTTTTCCTATCCAATAATGTGTGCTTGAATGAATATTTTATCCATGGGATTATGTCAAATGCTTGTACATTATTGATTATATATGCTAGAATAGATCTAACACCATGATATATAGAATGCTTGTATTGTTTACTTGTTGTTGAGGAAGTAATCTATCAATTCAAGCTGAATATTGGAAAGCTCAACGGGGATCTACTTCAACGGTCTAGAATAAGGTACGAGGTCTGATCCTTTAGTGTTAGACATTTAATTTCTATTGCATATTGGAAAGGATTGATTTCTGGAGTCAACCTGTCTATTGTGGTACCCCAAGCCATAGGAATTTCTCTATGTAACAGAATTGGCGACTCCAAGAGCGTTTAGTGAAGGAGACTTGGTCCTTTTGTGGGATCAACCGAAAGAACCCTTGGGGGCAGGGAAATTTAATCCTATGTGGCGTGGTCCTTATGTGGTCAAGCATGTGTTAGAGAAGGGTGTGTATGAGTTAGTGGATTATGAAGGAACAGCCTTGGCGGAGCCTAGAAATGGGCTTTATCTCAAAAAATACTATGCATGGTCTTTAGCCAAGGCTGCTTGTTGTATATTATTGTATAGCTTTGCATAGTTAGGTCTTTTTCTTATCGTGAATAGGTTTGTTATCAGTTTCTGTTTCTTTTGGCAGATGTCAATGGAATCTTCCACCTGCATAGGATTCGCGGATGGTGCAAGCCGTCACACTCAACATTCAGCCTCTGCTGCTTGGGTGATTTATACTCCTATGGGTCAGGTACTATCTTCAGGAGGTGTATGTCTATGGCCATCTTCCAACAATGTTGTTGAATACAGTGCCGTTATTGAGCTTCTACGGGATGCCATTTTACATGGTGTTCTATCTCTTGAGGTACGTCTTGATTCGGAGTTAGTAGTGTCACAGCTCAATGGTTTGTACCATGTTAGAGATCCGACGTTATTGAGAAGGTTCTTGCATGTGAGATTGTTAGAATGACAATTTGACAATATAACATATATACACATTCCAAGAAATAATAATCAAGTTGCTGACTCATATGCTAACTACATGTTAGATTGGCATTTGTTTCATTCACAATAAGTTAATCACAAACACAATTTTCACATGTAAATAAATAAATAGATCACCATAAAACTTTTTATATACATAAAAAATGTGATAATACATAGTGTCATGATACAAAATTGGGGCTTTTAAGCCACCATCATATAATACACGGTCATACAAAATGTATACACTCCCAGGTGTCTAATCCTGTGGAGGAGGAGGAGGGTTGTGATCATGAAAGGTCACTACGGCTCTAGCTAGCCGTTGGAATAAATGCACCCATGCATGTGGTACACCCACCACCTGCCGCTGCATGGCCTCAGGAAAGTCCTTGACTTGCGCCATGGGAACTCTATGTGTCAATCTCACGAAGTTGGTATGAATGCTCTGGAGCGTTCACTCTGCATCCACACCTGTGATGTCATCTTCCCCTCTGTCTATGACGAGGGAAGCCCTCTAGTCATCATGGTCCCACATCTGCATACAAATGGTAGATGTCACTATGTATCATCACCCAAAAATATGTCTTTTTGATTCCACATAATCAAAAAAATACAAAAAAAATCAAATAACTCAAAATTTAAAAAGAGAGGGTTGAGATTCTTTACCTATATCACCATATGCCAATCCTGGTGGTAACGGCATGTCTGGGTCCCCCCGAAAATCTATCCATGCATAGGGGTATTCATTGATGGCAACTATATGTCATCGCCACCATGAAAAGAAGTCAGCTGCATATGGGTTGGCCACCCTACCACCCCCCAGTCTGTGCATAACATCTGCCGAATGCTGTTGGGCTGGATCTTGAACCCCGTGAAGAGGAATGTCCACTCTGGGGCTCAATCCTAGAACATGCTCGAAGAAAAATGTGCTCAAAATACTACTAAACCTGAAGTTATGCACCCTTCCTGCCTTACAGTCACTGAGCTGGTATTTCATGTTGCTCAGTAGGATAGTACTCCAGTCGTAGATCGTGGGTCTCATGCACTCCACTGCATAGAACATCAGAGGCCATGAGGTCTGGTGGAGTGATGCCAAGCCTGCTATCCTACCCAGTGTCAGTAATATGGCCTTTAGGCCCAGCACCTGTATAGCATTGGTAGGGACTTGACTCCCCACCTTCTCGGTGTCTGGATAATAGTACACTGCAATGTATTAGTCGATAGTTAGGCCACCTCCTGGCCCACCACGGGAACGAAGGTTCACCACTTCCCCTCGTCTAGAAAGCCTAGTGATAAAGTATATGTCCTCCACCTCTATGGTGAGGGACATCCCATCGATATGGAAGGACTCCGAGTCTGGATCCCAATAATATACTAGCATCTGTAACAGTCTTGGTTTGGCCCTCAAACCACCAAGACACCAAAACTTATAGAGTCCGCATGCATGTAGAGCTTGTTGAGCCATTAAGTCATCCCTTACTGCTTCCTCTACTTCACCATGCTCATGCTCTCAACACTCTAGGACCATCCTGCACAAGAAATTGCAAATTTTCCCATTAGCTTATTGAAAAAACCATATGCGCAGCCTCATACGTGACTGTTTTCAAAACAACCATGTATGTATGCGGGTTTGAGGCCATTTTCTGCGTATATCCAACCCTATATGTAGAAAAAACCTCGATTTCTGCGTAGGCCACAGTGGTCATTTTGGGTTGGCCCAAAAACCTTATTTGACCATGAAAATTCATAAAAATTGTATCAAAATGCAAGAGGAGAGCATGAGTAAATACCTGGAAGAAACGGTAGTCAATTCCGCCGGCTGGATCTCCTGGAATTCGCTGTTGAAAATCAGAGCTCAAATGGGTAAAAGTTTCAAATGATTTATAATATTTTGAATTTTTTACTATTTATAGAAAATTTTCAAATATTTGAAAATTTTTACCCCCTTTCCTATAGTTTCGACATTTTCTAACCATTTTGGACCGTTTTTGACATAATTCGTGATGTAGAAGACCTTTTTCAGTGCCGTTTCGGCCATTGGATTGACCCGTTCATTCCGATCTCAGGTATCATGTCTAAACTAGCATTTAGGTTAGGTTTCATCACTGTTTGCATTTTACATAACCTTATGACCGTCTCATCATGACCTTAGGTATGAACCCACTCTATTATGTCACGGAACCTTCTTGCTGCTTTAGAAGTGGTATGATATGAGTGGTAGAGATTTACCTTACATGGGTACCCTAGTTAGCACCCTATTTGCATTTGGTGCCAATGCTGACATTTTCTCCTTTAGGGTGTGGGAGTCTGTTGTATAGTACTACCATGACATTTTGCAAGAGCCCCATACTCCTCTTGATCTTTTGCTGGCCTATTTCCCTCAGGACTCCCTCATGTCAAGTTGTGAATGCATTATCATGAGCTTTTCCTGCCTTATTGAGATTTATGCCGGCTCCCCTAACATTGCATTTCAGCCATATAGCCTGAGCTTGTCTCATGTCTAGCCATGCAGAGCCATTTCTTATATCCTTCGCAGCTTGATTTCCTTTTAACCGGGAGGGGATTTTCCCCCGAGTGTTGATATCCTACACATCTATCCTTGCATTGAGCATAGGTATGTTCCACTGCTTGGAACTAGTTTGTTTTCCCTTATGACACTCGTCTCCTCCTAGTTTGTAACTATAAATCTATTTTATTATTTTTTCAAGCTTTTTAAATAACTGAAAAAGTCCAAAAAAAATTAAAAAACCAAAAAACCGGAAAAGGAAAGATGTTATCTATGGCAGCTGTCGAGTCATGTCGCCTTCGAACAGAGCACTGTATATCACATCCATTGGTTGGGTTATAGTTTGACTTTAGGAGCTGTACTCGTTTATCTAAGTTTATCTCCACTAACTAGTTAAGCTTCCAGTCCCTATGGAGCCTCTGTCGATGCCTCCTGTATCGCAGAGATGTCCTAGTTTGTATATCGATTCTATGCTGCCTTCATTCAGTCACCATTTTCCGTTATGCTCTTGTTCGAAGGAAGTTGAAGCCTGAGTTGGCCATTCCTCAGTTATCTTGACTTCGCATGTCGGCCATTCCCAGTACAGTTACTGTTTCGTGCACTTATGATCGAGTCCTTCCACATTATACAGCTTTGTTGAGTACCTCATGTTGGATGATGGGGGATGCCTTAATTCCCTCCTTCCAGCGGATTTCATCCCATCGACTTCAGATCATTTATTCTGGGATTGGAATCTAGACTCATGTTGAGTGCCTTGAGACTTGCAGTCATCAGTGGCAGGTTCTCTCGCCATCGATAGTTTTTGGGAATACATCAATGTCCCCTGATCGATGGATCCTTTCAAGTGTTCGACCTCAACACATTTATTCACACTTCTTAGTTTGCACTCTAGTATCTTGATTCCCATTTTTCATTATTGGTGGGTGATCTCGCGTCTGTTAATGATATACATTAATGATCGGTAATCAGATGATGGACTACTATGTTTGACCTCGACACCTCTATTCGCATAGTAGGACATGTACTTGTAGCAGTTTGTGTAGAATACTTTCTAGATTGGTGGCATCTCTTATATGCTACCTTCTTGATCGTGCTAGTGTTCATGAGATTTTAGCTCTCGTGACTTGATTCCAGTATATGTCAGATATTTCCAGCCATTATGGAGATCATGGTCCTTTGTATATCTTCATCATGGAGATTCTGATCTATGTATATTGTACATGGCTATGACCACATATGTGATATCATGTATCATGCCTATTCATGGCCATTGTACTCTTATGTATCCAGGACTGCTATATGTATTTGCAGTTATATGCAGAGTTGTATTATTGTACTATGCTGATTAGGTGGCTGGTCTTCCATTTGCGATCCTTCATCACTCAACTTCTGGGATGGACTTATAATGTATTTCGGCCATCGTATGACCCCTATGACCTCACACATTAGGGGGCATCTGTTATAGCTGATTTCACCACTCCAGGTGAATCACACTTTGTATGGCCTTCCCTTGTCTTGCTGCAAACTCCTTACACCTGATGGACCATTTTTTGTCCTTTGATGTTTCCTTGATCATCCCTAAAAACATATGAAAAATGATACACACGAATTTTAAACCTATAAGCGCATATATACGCGGGTTTGACCACTAAAACCGTGTACATCGAGATGTGTGCATAATCCAAATCTTTTTGGAGTTTTCCTTGACATGGATCTGACTCATTTGACTCCTGGCCTTCCCTATTCCTTGAGATCGCTCAGATTCAACCTTTCATTACCCCTTTGAAAATCTATATAAGGAACCCCTTGGTACATTGAAGGCATAAGAGAGAATTGAGAGCAAAGAAACTATAGTCCATTGTTGCCGGAACTTATGCTTGAGTCTGCATCTCTTTGTCCCTTGGAGCACTAGTGTGTTCTTCCCAAGCTTGCCTTTAGCTTGTGAGCTTGCTATCAAGAGATGGAGGATTGAGGTGGTGGAGACTCAAGTGGGGGATTCAGTTTCTCCGCTTCGTAGACGTGCCATCAGAGGTTGTATCTTGTAATCTCTGATTTATATTAATAGAAATATCTTATCCTGTCCAATAATGTGTGTTTGAATGAATATTTTATCCATGGGATTATGTCAAATGCTTGTACATTATTTATTATATATGCTAGAATATATCTAACACCATGATATATAAAATTCTTGTATTGTTTACTTGTTGTTGAGGAAGTAATCTATCAATTCAAGCTGAAGATTGGAAAGCTCAACGGGGATCTACTTCAACCGTCTGGAATAAGGTACGAGGTCTGATCCTTTAGTGTTAGACATTTAATTTCTATTGCATATTGGAAAGGATTGATTTCTAGAGTCAAGCTGTGTGTTGTGGTACCCCAAGCCATAGGAATTTCTCTCCGTAACACTCGGGCTTCAACTTCCTTCGAATAAGAGCATAAGGAAAGTGGTGACCGAAGGTAGGAAGCATGGACTCGATATACAAACTAGGACATCTCTGTGACACAGGAGGAATCAACAGAGGTTCCATAGGGACTAGAAGTGTAACCAGTCGGTGCATATAAACTCAAAGTAATGAGTACAACTCCTAAATTCAAAGGAAACACGACTCGACTGCTGCCAAAGATAACATATTTTTTTGTCTGACTTTTTATGTTTTTTTTTGGACTTTTTCAGATATTTTGAAAATCTTGAAAAAGAATAAAAGTGCTTTATAGTACATAGATAGGAGGATATGAGTGTCATGGACAGTAAAACTAGTTTCAAGTAGTGGAACATACCTATGCTCAATGCAAGGAAACATGTGCAGGATAACGACACTCAGGGGAAGTTCTCCTCCCGGTAAAGGGCTGATCAAGCTACAAAGGATATGTAAAAGGATTTTCTTGGATAGACATGAGAGAAGCTTGGGATATATGTCTTATAACTCTAAATAAGGGAATCGCCATAAGGATAAAAAAGGAAAGCAAAACTCATGAGATGCAATTACAACTTGATACATACAAGGGAGTCCCTATGGGGAATAGCCAGCATAAATTTGAAGAGGAGTATGAAGCTCTTGCTCAAGGACATGGCGGGGCTAAAAAGGGACTCCCCAAACCTAAAGGAGAAATCTCAGCATGGGCACCAAATGCAAAATGGGATCTAACGAGGGAACCAATGTAGAGGAAGGATCTACCATTCACATAATATCAATTCTAACAATAGCATGAAGGTTCTGTGACATCATGGAATGGGTTCATACCTAAGGTTAAGATGAAATAGTCATAAGGAAGTGAATAAATGTAAGTGGATGTGAAATCCTATCCTATATGTCAGTTTAAACATTATACCTGTGATGGGAACAAACAAGCCAAAGCCTTAGAGAGAGTGTACAAAAAATTGGACCCTACATGACGACAATATTAGTCCAAAACAACTGGAAATGGCCAGTAAAGAGTCCAAACTATAGGATATAGGGAGGATTGATCATGACAACTACATCCAAAGGAAACAGTATGGTGGAAAATGGGACATAAAAAGGAATGTAAAGTGTATATCCAACATTCATGTATCCACTACCACCCCCATGAGGGTGAACACTAGTGTTAAGACTAGGTAAAAGGAGTAAAAATACTTCGCAAATGGAGCAGAGGATGGAATATGACCACTCCTGAATCTATGAGCAAGGTAAGGGCTAGTGGTTCCCCCCATTCCAATACCAGGGTCTACACTAGGACATGGAGCGAGTGACGGGATACTTGTAGTGATATCAAGCATCCCAAACATAAAAGGATCTAAACTCAAGACAACATAAATATACTCAAGTAACCACAATCCCAAAACCCAACTAGCGCACAAAGAGCATACTCCTAAGAAAATATATAGCCAAAATGTAAGTAATCCAAGGGGAGGATAAGTGAGCTCCTGAATGCAGTAGGTATGTCTCACCTAGGAGAGGCCAGAGAATCCCATACACTACAAGCAGAGGTGTGTAACCAATTATAGTGGCCCTCAGCTTCAACACGTAAAGAGACTATGATGTTTGAGCCCTACCTGGCCAGGACACTCACAAAACAAACTTTACAAGTACCCCCTGCAATACCTAGGTGAGGCAACTAAGGTCCCCCCAATATAACCAATTCTCAAGTGGACAATCATAGGCGGGATCGACTGTATGGGCATGGTAGAAAAGGTTGAAGTTTGAAACCACCAACCGGTACCTCAAAAGCCCCCAGATACGAATATGATCCTATAAATATCTTCAGTGCTCACAGAAAGTGACCCAGGGATATCCTAATCACAATTATGTATGCTTCCTTGTGTTTGACTCCTGTGTAAGAGGAGCGTCCTGAGAAACACTAATTATACCAAGGATTTCACTCGCTCACCTGGACAGACACCTACTTGTTGTGTTTAGTAATCTTGGAGAATTAACTCACAATGAACTATTCCAAGACTCGAAATCCTAATGTTGTTGGTGAACCCTATCAAAGAAAAAACTGTAGTTCATTTTAATTTAAGCATTGATTTTAATGGTTGTGATTACTCAAAGGGAAATGAATGTGCAACTAATTATGTTATGACTTAGCAGTGAAAGTAAATGTGCACACCTAACAAGCAATGCCAAGTGTACTTTTGTTGAATGAAAAATGGGTTATGCCACTACATGAGATGCAAGTTTTTCCTTCAAAATTCCAATCCAATAATTCCTATATGAAAGCCTAAACACAACTCTCATCCAAGCAATCCAATGCAAGTACCTCCTTAAATCCATATGTGAGATGTAAGTAAAAATGCAACTATATAATTGTTTTGAAAATGCAATAAAAGTCATTAAAATTATTAGTCTCTACAGCAAGCATCAAACACAAGTCAAGAAAGACAATGAGACAAAAAATACTAATGCACTAACAGAAAAACAAAAAAGGAGATAAATGACTAGAACTACGTCAAAGAAAAATCAATGAAAAAGTGGTCTCTAGTCATAAAATAAGTAGTCAACAGACAACATCAATACCCAGGAAGACCCAACCACACTCACAACCCACCCAACAACTTCCCACAACATCAAACTCAACCAAAAGGGAGGATGTACATGATTGTTCCAATAACAGTAGCGTATGTATGCGACTTGTAGCCAAAAACCTACATGTATATGCGATTTTTGGCCAAAAATCTACGTGTATACATGAATTTTACAGAGAATAAAGTGGTAAAAGTAGGACAAGGGTCAAACCAATATAGGGGAGTGTCAATGGACGAACAGTATACTAAATGTGACACAAAAATGGGGAGAAACATAGAACAAGTCAAACACATTGTGCCCCCAACCGCAAATAAAAAACAAGGAACCTCCCCAGCGGAGTGTCACATCCCCGGTTTTGACCCCATTTGCATGATGTATATATTGTAATTAATCGGGGTGAGGAGCTCAAGGCAAAAGCCCCACCATCGATTTGGCTGTGTATGTTTCGGCAATGGGGATAATTGCCGATGGTATGTTGTGCTATCCGGCACATTTTAATTTGGCATCATGTAAACCCGCACATCAATTAAAATAAACCACAACCAGCTACGGCAGTGCAACGTTGAATGAAAAGGGCATGGTTCTGAAGGATAAGGGGTGGGGGATGTCAAACCTTGGTTATGGGGGAAAAACCCATGTTTTATTACCTTGTTGATTTGCCACCTTTTTGTCTCACCCAACCTTGTCAACCTCTTTAATGCTTCAGAGCTGGTGGTTGAGGAGATATGGCTGAGTGGTTGAGGGCAGTTATTGCCTTTGGGAGTGGGGTGGCAGGGCTGTCAGCTCCATACCCACATCCACACTCCACCCACGTCTGCCCATTCTTCTCCCTCACGCACTCTTCCCTGGTCAGCTCTCTCACCACGATTTGGTCTGTTGGCTTCTCACGCACAGGCTCTGGGTGATTTTAGCCTCACGCAGACATTTTCTGGGGGCTCCACGAGTTGCTGAAGCACCCACTCACTGTAATTCGTGTCCTTGCTGTTGTTTTGTTCATCCACGGGAAAAATCAGAGTTGTTTTCTCCTCACGCAGGGCCTCTACTGCAGGAATCCTCACGCAGAAAATCGGGTATGTCTTTCCCGTGCATTTTTCTGTTGGGTGCGAGTTTTTCCTCACACACAAGATGTTTGGGTCATTTTTCCCATGCCATGAGCCATGCTCGCTGTTTGGGTTCGGGGCTGTTGTCTTCCCCATGAGTTTTGTCGGCTGTGGGTTCCAATTTCATTTTGGACCACTGTGGATTGCTAATTCGTGGGTTGAATTTCCCTTGTCTGTCCACGCTGGGAGTTGTTCTTCTCCTTTGTTGGGACTGTGTGATGTTTCCCAACCATTCTATTGAGTAATTGTCTGTGTGTTGGTTGAATTTCCCTATTTTGGGACTGTGGACTATTGTTATCCTTCATGGTGTGTTGTGGCTGTTGATATACCCTGGTTTGGGTGCTGTTGTTGAGTTGTTTTGGCCACGTTAGGGCCAAAACCTACTCTGAGTTGCCTTATAGGCTGGAGCTATGTATCACCTTTCGTTTGGAACTGTCATCAGTCATTTTGCTTCTTCACAGGGTTGTGAAGGGAATTGTTTTGCTGCTGGTATGCAGTGGTTAGTCCCTTGGACTGTGCTGGCTTGGCTTGTTTGTTGACAGCCTGTGAAACCCAGCTGTGTTGGTTTGCTGTTTTGTGTCCCCTTGGCTATGTCC